>JAOEHQ010004051.1:0-18275 GCA_025447715.1 Asclepias incarnata
GTCAAACCAAACCAACCAAAACCAATTAATCCGGTTTGGTTTGGTTTGGTTAAACGGTTATCATATTTTTTGAAATTTAATTATGTATACTAGCTAGAAGTCTTTGAGGTATTTTCTAGTTCACCATTATCGTTTAAGTTCATGCCAGCTAATAATTAATATATGTAGCATCAAACCTGTTTACTAGCTATAATTATTATATTTATACTTTATAATATTAACTATTAATATAAATATAAACATATAGTTATTATATTTAAACGGTCCAGTTTGATTTAACCGGTTTGTTTAATTTCTAAAACCGTAAATCAAACCGTAAGAATGGTTTTTGAAAAAAGCAAACCGACGGTTAAATTTTTTGATTTCAACCCGACCAATCCGTCCAATTACTTCGGTTTAATTGGTTTCGACCAAACCATGCACATCCCTAATAACGTTTATGTCAAAAACTCGAAGGATTAATATTATAGATTTGTTTTTTGTCTTGTCACATATCTAACGTCTTATGATACATTTATTAAGAGATTTAATCAATTAAGTACCTTGTGATTGACTTACATTGGCACATTTATTTCATATGCGATAAATACAAATCCTAATCTAATCCATTATGTACCTAAACGACTCATTGTTACCAACAAGGCAACAATGACCAAATATGACCCATTCTTACCCATTAATCTATTATGCACCAAAATGACCAATTAATAATTTTTATAGCCCATTATTACCCATGATATACATTATACCCCATGTCGAAACCCGACCCAACCCGACCCGTTAATGCAAGAAACTCCAACCCGCAACCCGGCACGTTAAGGTTCGGGTCGGTTTCGGGCGGGTCACGGGTGGGTCTCGGGTTTTCTTCACATTTTCACGGTTTTTGGCCAAACCATACCCGGCCCGGCCCGACCCGGCCAACCCATGACCCGGAAATGCAACAAAAGCTTGACCCGTGACCCGACCCGTTAGGGCTTCTGGCGGGTCGGTTCGGGTGTGTCACGGGCGGGTCACGGGTTTTCGGGTCAAAAGCTCATCCCTACCCCCATCGAATAGGCCATATTTGAATTTTCCTAGATAAACATTTTAGGGTGGATAAAGAAAGGGTTTGAAAACGATTACAGAAATATCCTTGTTAATCTATTTACATCTAAGTTAAAATAACTCGCACTTTCTTTCTAATAACCTGAAGAGAAAAAACATCTTCCATTTATCCGGTTAATTAACATAAAGGAAGAAAAAGAAATACTAACATTCAAGTGGTGTTTATTCCGAGGCATCAAAGAACGCATGATCGATACGAGAAGTAACGTAATCAAGATCAGGAAGACCTTTTTCTTTAACATTTACTAGTTACTACTAATTCTTATGATGACCATCCCCTCTTTACAAAAAGAAAACAAAAAAATCCTTGCGTTGTTATGCTAGTCGAATCTAACTGTTTTTATTTGCTCTAAAAGAGTACATATTTCATATTTCAGTCTGGAATTAATTTTATTCGTTACAATACTGATAGTCTTATAAGTTTATATAGGCCGTCTTAGCTCATCAAGTACTACAATCTTTGATACTTCTTTTCATTTTATTTAATTTATGTATCTATAAAATGTTAAGGAATTATGATATAACTTATTTAATATTTATTAATTACAAATTTAAGTTATTAAGAAAAACAATTAATATATCTAGTTAGAAAAATCTTTGTTTTAATTTAATTTCCCAAATCAATAAAAATTAATAGACAACTTTCCTTTTTAAAAATGAAATGTAATAATTTTAGTAAGTACAGTTTCATTTTACTCCCTTCCAAATGAAACGCAATGCTTCTCCGTATTTCTCTTACTTAGTGATCAAACAAAGACTGTTTCTCCCACTCAAACACAACACAAAACAAACTCCAAGTTTTTTCAATGTTTTTGTTCATCTTACAAACAACAATTTGGATTCATTTAAACAAAATCATTGTCTAGATACATATGGGCAAAGGAGGAGCATTAAGCGAAGGCGTGTTGAAGAACATCATCCTTTCTTACACCTACGTCGCGATATGGATCTTTCTCAGTTTCACCGTAATTGTCTACAACAAATTCATCCTAGACCGTAAAATGTACAATTGGCCATTTCCGATCTCACTCACCATGATTCATATGGGTTTTTGTTCTTCATTAGCTTACATTCTTGTCACCATTCTCCAAGTTGTTGAACCGGCCCAAATGACACGTGAAGTTTATGTAAAATCTGTCCTACCAATTGGTTTGCTTTACTCCATTAGCTTATGGCTTTCAAATTCCGCTTACATCTATTTATCCGTTTCTTTTATTCAAATGCTTAAAGCCTTAATGCCCGTTGCTGTTTACTCTATTGGTGTTTTGTTTAAAAAAGAACCTTTTAAATCACAAACCATGAGTAATATGTTGTCCATTTCTTTTGGTGTCGCGATTGCTGCTTACGGTGAAGCAAAATTTAATGCGTGGGGTGTTACGTTACAGCTTGGTGCGGTTGTTTTTGAGGCGACACGTTTGGTTTTGATTCAGATCTTGTTGACATCTAAAGGGATTACATTTAACCCGATAACATCTCTATATTACGTTGCGCCTTGTTGTTTGGTTTTCTTGTCTGTCCCTTGGATGGTTGTTGAGCTTCCTGTATTAAGAGAAACATCTAGTTTCCAATTCGATTTTGTGGTGTTTGGGACTAATTCATTTTGCGCGTTTGCATTGAATCTTGCGGTGTTTTTGCTTGTTGGGAAGACGTCTGCTTTGACCATGAACGTCGCGGGAGTTGTTAAAGATTGGTTGTTGATCGCGTTCTCTTGGTCCGTGATTAAGGATACGGTGACACCGATTAATCTATTTGGTTACGGGATTGCATTCTTGGGTGTTGCTTATTATAATCATGCAAAGTTGCAAGCACTCAAGGCTAAAGATGCAGAAAAGAAGCCTGTTGAAGAGGTTGGAAAGCTTTTGGAAGAAAGTAGAGAATTAAGGAAAAATGATCAGTCAAGTGCTTAATTAGATTTATTTGATGCAATTCTTTTTATATATATATATCTGATGATTTTGTTTTATTCAATTTCATTTTGAGTTTAGAAATTATATATGCATGTGTAAACAATGAGCTTTGATTCAATTCGTGTTTATATCATCATCGAGTCTCTTGATCATGTAGTTGTCTATTTAGAAACGTACGGACAGAGTTTAAGAATATTTGGTCTTCTAACAAAACCAATATCTATAGTACTATATAAAGCATAAACCCTCTCCCTTTTCTCAAATTACAACTTTGAATTACCCAAAATACCTCTCTCCTTTATTTATTATTTCAAAATCTCCACATGATATACCTATAATATCTATCTATACTACTATATAAAGCATCAATCTCCTCCCTTTTCTCAAATTACAACTTTGAACTACCCAAAATACCCCTCTCCTTTATTTATTATTTCAAAATCTCCACATGATATACCTATAATACCCATAATAAAATTTATTTACAACATCTACCCCTTAACTCCTAAAATAACTACAATACCCCCTTTTACATCAATAACATTTACATCAATATCCTACACTAATCGCCACCGCTACCGCCACCATCAGTCGCCACCACCACCCGTCGCCACCACCACCACACCGTCGCTACCGTCACCGCTACCGCTACCGCCACCGCCGCCGCCACCATCACTGTCGCATCGCGCGGGCATTCGTCTAGTTTATATATATTTGTCACAATTTATCTAAGTGTATACTATGACCGTGCTCAATTTTTTTTACCAAAACACTATCCGTTCGTGTTATATGATTATGCTTGCAAATAAAAAAACAATTCTTTTAATTTTGCTCACGATTGATTGATGGGAATAAAAAAAAATCCACCACGATCTAATGCCACTTCTTATAACTTTGTAAATTATAACTCTCATAAGTTATTATAAAATGTTAATGACATGTACGCATATCAAATTAGATCATTTTTAGCATTTAAAATAACTATTACTAACATACATATCGGTTATTTTTATCATTCAAAAAATAATATATTTTTATTATATTTCATTGATTTGTCTTAATAACTTAAGGTAAAAAAAAACATATTAGTAAATTTGTGCATCTGTTTAGAAAGTTGAAACAACCCGATCAAATTTTTTTTTATATATTTTTAAACAGATCTCTAATTCGCGACGCGACTAACCAGTCTCGCAACGAGAAACAAGACAAAACAGACATAGCGGCGCGACCAAAAAGACTAGCAACGCGAACCCAAGAAAACAAAAGCCTCGCGACTCGACTACAATGACTCGCGACGCGATAAAAGTTACTGACCAAGAAATGCTCGAAAATCCACTATTCTCGCGACGCGATGGATCCCAGTCGCGTCGCGACCCACTGTTAAATTGCCAGAAATGTTTATTTTTAATACCCATCTCAAAACACAACCAAGTCAAACCATTTTCACATTTCAAAACAATCACTACATTAGCAAAACACATCATAAACTGTTAAGAAGCTTTCGTTACATACAAACATTCGAAATTGACGATTACAAGACTAACGGGTCAATTACCCGAAATTTACCCAAAACGACCATTACCAATTTCATAACTTTTCACAAATAAACTAAAGTGCTTGGCTCAAAGGCTTGCATTTACGACAATATACAAAATGACATAAGTTTATAACAAGAGCCAAGGTCACAAGGTTTTCTAAACCTATACACCAAAAATACCATTTCCTCACAAATGGTCAATACCTTCCAAATCTACTAGCACTTCAAATTAATTGCTACCTTGATTCTTACTTCCGGAAACACCTATAAAAGGGGAAACAACTAAAAACATAAGCCAACGCTTAGCGAATATAATTGCATACATATACACATACATTGGAGGATCACACGTAAGGACTTTCGCATGTAGCATATGATACCGTCGTACCATCTCTTGCATACTCACCTTCACGCAAATTCACACATATATATCCATATAACAATAATCACTACGTTGTACATACATATGATTTAACAACAATAGCCACTACTTAGGCCTAAGCCAAATCAATTACAAGACATGGAAATCCACCATCACCTTGCAATTGATCCAACACATATATACATGTATGCAAGAATACTCTCCTCTAATGCAACAATACAATCCAAGATGACCACAACAACAAATTATAATTGCTTTCAACCTAGGAATAATCAAAATACACATATAAGGCCATCATCATAAACAAGGCTTCCTAGCCACAATTCACTAGTTTCCCTTAAACCCATTTCATCCTACATTGTTATTGAGTTGCTTATCATTTACAATTTCTCATTCCATTTAACACATATAAAATGTGGTTACACCACAATTATCAAAATACTATTTTCTCATACTTGACCATAACATGTTACTAGCATTTTATTATCAACCAATAGTCAACTCAATAACAATATCATTATATCTATGAAATGGCTAAAAATCAATACTAACAACAATGCATGGTCACTAAATGACCAAATACTTGAGCTCAACTAGATAATATCCATTTCAACCAAAACCCCCAATTTGATTGAACACTAAGAACCCTAAAATCTCAACTAGTATTAGGAATTATTTTACCTTGGAAATGAATCAAAATGAAAGGACGAAATCACAAAAGTTCATCTTCTTCTTCTTCAAGTGTGTCGACACACACACTCTCTCACTCAATAAAACCCAACTTGATATTACTAGAATGGATAGAGATGAAACCTTGATATTACTATGAGATTGATTTTAGAATTTGATGATCATAAGAGTTTAGGAGGAAATGGAAGAAAGAAATGAGAAGGTAGAAAGATGATGATGATGAAGTGGAAGAGTGAATCATCAAAGAAGAGAGCTGGCACTCTATTGAGATGCCACGGCTCCAATCCAAAATAAGTGGGTATTGTATCCGATATCCACTAAAGTTCCAATCTAATTTAATTCCATATCTCAAAAGTAAATATTAGGAAATTACTTTAAAGATAAAACTACGAATATATGTATTTTATTACCTTTAAAATCTTGGGGTGTTACAGTCAGTTATGTATAAGTAGGGCTGTCAATACTCGACCCTACCCGAAACCCGTCCTGAAACCGACCTAAAAAAAACCGGGTTAGGGTTGTGAAATCTCGACCCGCCAACCCACTAACCTGAATTTTTTCGGGTTGGGTTCAGGTTGACCCTTTGGGTTAACAGGTCGACCCGCCAACCCGAAAATATTTTAAGTTTTTATAATTTTTTTTAACAGGTTGTGGGTCAGGGTTGAAATTTCTGACCTGAAACTTTTAGTGGGTCAGGTTAGGGTCAGAGATTTTCGACCCGCCAACCCGAACTCAAACCCATTGACAGCCCTAGTATGGGATATCAAAACTGTTCCATGAAAGAATGTATCCACCTTCACCATGAAAAATGTGCCTTTAGAATCACGCAATGGCGGATTCATAGGGTAAGTCCAAGAGTTATTATTATTTGGAAAATGTATTATTTTTATCTATTTACATTAGGTCCGAACCAAATTAAATTAGGCCCCTAAGCCCACAGCACAAGCCACTGTGAATTTGAATTGCAGCTAATTTCGAAAAAGGTTTAGAAAGCTTAAGGCCACGTAATAGTGTAGTTATGATGTAATTTCTCGTCTCCTATATGATAATATATACACTTGATACACTCTGAAACATCAAATCAAGCAAAATTATGTTAAAAAGAAAAGGGCTAATGGCGAAGTACCAATAACGTGTTTGGATTATTGGATTATTGGATACCCTTCTTCATTACATCATTGAATTCAAAGGTAAATTTTATAAACCCTAACTCTTTTTTTTTTTGTTAAAGCTATTTAAAAATATGCAGCATTTAATTGTTATTATTATTTTATTAGGGCATAATTATTTGAATTGTGGGATGATGAAAGTTTAATTGAGAATTTACTATAAAGTTTGTTATTAGGAGTTATGGCATAACTAGTAATGTAATATGTAATTTTGAATTGTTGTTGAGTTATGTATTGGTTCGATAGGTTGCATATTTATCATCCTAATCAAAGAGTTGAAATAAGGAGAAAATATTGGGTTCATTAACCGTGTCAATCACGTAGTCATAAATTCCCGATAAAAATGGTAGGGAATAAGACTAGTTTATAACCTCATAAAACTAGTGTGTGATTTGTCTAAAAATTTAACAGGTCATATTTCTTCCGTCTCATCATGGGCATAAAAAAACTTATAAGTTTATATATTTCATTTATAGATTATATAAATTTTGAAGGAATTTAGTGATAAAGGAAAAAATGAAATAAAATTTAGGCCCCCTGTTATATGAACGTCTGAATCCGCCACTGGAATCACGCATGGTGAACCATTGTAATATTTAAATCTAGCTCGTTGAAGTTTTCCTAAATCAGCCATTAACCCAACTAATAAAAGCCCGCACTTGACTTACCCGATCTTTCCAATTTGCATTCTCTATTTCTCGGCTCTTAGCAAAGAAGTAATAACTCCCAGTTTTATTCTATGCGTATGCTTGTTTTGATGGCGTTTGTGAAAATCCAACCTGCTTGAAATTTCCCCCCAACCCAAATCACTTGTTTATATTGCCAAATCATGACATAAACAAAGTTGGACCCCAATGAGTCAACTAATATATTGGTAACAGACTGTCAGTAAGTCGCTATCCAGTCCCAAGAGTACATATTTACATACCGAAAGAGAAAACTACAACATTAAGAATAAAACTACAATTTATGTACCATAGATGTTCGAATCATAACTACAAAAGTACTAAAATGGACTGAAAAAACTTGAGTAAGACTTAGAAAAAAAACCCCAAGATTAGGGGTGCGTCACTTGTTTGCACCATATCTCGTTGTTGATAGTAACCCATACTATATGGCCTTTTGTTTCATTAATACTTTTATGTGTGTTAAAAACTTAAATATAATACAATATGACCTTTTGTTTCATTGATATTTTTTTATGAATTTTGTGTGTTTTTATGTAGTGTTTTTTTTATCCTTAAAAATCTTATTAATTTAATATATAGGGCCTCATTCCTATATAAACATTTTAATTTTAACATGAATAATTCCCAACCTAACATTAAACAAAGCAAAAAGGGTAGGTTAAAACTAAGGCTGAGTATGGGTCGGTTTGGATCGGTTTTGGCCCAAAATCGAACCAGAACGATCTGTTTGGTTTTAGATTCGGTTCGGTTTTTTGGTTTTTCGGTTCGGTTTTGGTCGGTTTTGGTTTTGGAGATTTTTTAAGAATTTTTTTTTTTTTTACACCTTTAGCTTATTAAGTTATAAATTAAGCATTCAAATGTTAAGAAAAAAATATGATAAATAAAATAAAATATACGGATGCTTTTTATTAACTAATTATATCTTTTAGGTGTTAAAATTAGTATGATTTTTTATAAACCAAATTGATTTTGTTATACATTTTCATCTAAAACATATAATTGATTTTGATTTATACACTTAAAAACAAAAAATTTAAATATATTAACATATTTACTAACCATAAGTAATAGATATAAATATAAAATGATATAAATATAAAGTAAATCAAAATATATTTGGTTCGGTTCGGTTCAGTTTTTGGGTTGGATTTTTGCATATGAAACCGAAACCTGAACCGATTCGTTTGGTTCGGTTTTTGGTTTTCCGGTTCGGTATTTACTCACCCTTAATTAAAACTTTCCTCCACCCCTATAAATTTGAAAACTAAATAGGAATGCATTTTTTGATCTTCACATATCCGTCCGGGCTAATAAAAACGTTTCAAAGGTTTTAATAAGATTTTCGCACCACATCTTCAAAAAGATGTGTAATAATGTCAAAGACATTTTGTGTCCGACAAGTCATTGGCGGATCCAATGCACTAGATGGGGGGAAACCGCCCCAACGACTTATAGTCCCACAATGAAATTCTGATATATTTTATAATTGATCTTGGCTCAAATAGAAAAAAGAACTCAATCCCTAAAAAGAATAAAAGACCCCAACATAAATTTTTTTTAGCCCCACTTGTCTAAAAATCTAGATCCACCACTGCAACAAGTAATCGCTTTTATAATTTGTCGAAATCAATGACATTATAATCGCTCTTACGAACGCAAAAACTTGACCAACTTATTTACAAACGCAAACGAGCTAACATTACTTGAAATGCTGCTCCAATTTTTCTTTAAAATCTCTAAACAAAACCTGACCCCTAACCTTAAGTCTTAAGACATTTATCATGCAACTCTTTTTAGTCATATTGCATTCTTGACTTTCTTCTTTAATTATCATTCGATTTTGTCACTTTCTCTTTTCCTTCCTCAATTATGAATTCAAAGAGGATACATACAATTATGGTGGCTTTTGAGATTAAGTTACTAATTTTGGCTTTTGTTCACCAACATGTGGCGATAGTTTCTTTATGTTAGCTCGCACCTTTTTCCTTCTTTTTTTTCTATTGCATTTCAATATCATCCTACAAAACCACTTATATATAGTTACATATATTATGAAAGTATCACTCAATATTCACTTTTTCCTCTTTTGGAAATTCAGGTGAATGTGATATTTTTAGGTTTTTTTTTTTTAAATGTTTATGTAATACTCCATATTACAATTTGCTTTTTTGAGTACATATAAGAGGATTAATAAGCATAATATAAGAGTTGAATAGTTGATACTAGTATTTGATTAACTATAAACGAAATATAAAAAACATAATTTCAAAGGGGATTTATTTTTCAATAAGTTAGCAAATAATTTATTGTTTAAAAAACGAAAATTTTTGGAGAAATCGTAAAGGCATTACCAAATGAGAAAGTTAATTAGATGAAACCGTTTTGAGTTGTGGCGGTATGTGTACTTTAGTAAACGTTCAATATTATTCCATGAGGTATGCCATTCCATACATGTAAGCTAAACATTTAAAAAAAAAAATTTAACAGCTAACTTATATTAAATTATCGATTTTCGGCAAAACAACGAAATAAACAAAAGTATAATTACATCTGAAAAGAAGGGCTCATAGCCCATAATGACCAAGAAATATTGAGTTTCCTAGACCATAAATTGAGCCAGGGAAAATACGTCGAAACAATATAATGAAACACCTCTATGCTAAACATCGAACCCCCCTGGAAAACAACATGATTTCGTTGTTTCCACAACACCCACCACCAAACAAATGTAATCACTTCCAAAATGCACTTGAATCTTCTTTTATATCTAGAGAGTCGAATCCAATCTAGAATAGCTGGTGGAGTATCACACGGCATATTAATCTGAATCCAAGCAGTAATGAGTAGGTGTAAATCCAAAAAACATGCAGCCCGCAGACTTGGCACAAAAAGGAACACAAAATTGACTGGATTTCCATCCCTCGTTTGTTGAGATTGAATCGGGTAGACAGCCTGTGTTTCAAAAGCCGCCACACAAATATATTGACTTTTTTAGGCACCTTGTCATTCCAAACAGTCTTAGTACCTATTGAGGGAAGCATAACTGCATCAATAAAACAGCGTAACGTCTTAACTGAGAAATAGGATTGGCCTTGGAGTGTCCTGCCCACGCATCCTCAGCATCCATAAAAGACGTACCTTGCAAAATAGATAACAGATTATCTAGCTGTTGAGCCTCTCGTCCAGGTCTCACTTCACGTCCAGGTCACACATCATGTCTCCAAGCTAAACATTTTTTATTATTATTATTTTTTTAAATTGTGATTCGAGACATTTGTTAAAGGTGTTTAACGGAGTCAAAAGTTTATATATATCTATATATATAATAAAAGTAAAGTGAAAGAAGCTAGCATTGGCTCCAAATTTATGATGAAATTTATGGGGAAATTTATGACTCTCATTGATGATCCCTAAAAAAAACCCACACCCAAAAAAACGAAAGGCACATACACAATATTACACACACAAAACACATAGTCTACACCCTAAAAAACACACACACCTCTGTCTCCCAAAATACACACACACACATCACCGCCACCGTCCCATCCACCGGAGTCAATGACCACCACTGCCATCCATCACCACAGGAATCAATTGGCATCACCACCGTCCCATCCACCGGAATCAATTGCCATCACCACCGCCGTCCATCACCGACACCGTCCGTGACCACCGCCGCCATCAAATCTGGGGAAGATGATGGTTGATGAAGATATTGATTTAGCCACTCCCCCCCCCCTCTCTCTCCGGCGAACCCCAAGTACCACCACCGTCAAAACACACACACAATTCCAACAACAATCGATCCCCAACCCCTCTCTCTCAAAAATCCGCCGCCGTGATCAATCAAATCACCACCGCCCATCACCGCCACCATGATCAATCAAATCAGAGGTGAACCGCTGCCGGCGACCCACACCCACCATCCGTCGATCTGGTAATTTTCTTTTAATTCCCATTTGACTTATTAGTTTTATTTAATTATGAAATCTGTTTTCTTTGCCATCAATGAAATCAGAGGTGAACAAGGTTCCTTGCAATCAAAAACGAAATTTATTGGTAAGTTTTATTTGTTTTCAGAATATATTGTTGCTCATCTTTTTTCCTTTCTTTTATTTTTATTTTTTACAGATATTCCAATGAAGATATGATCAAAAGGCAAGTTACTAAAATTTTTCCGTTTTCCTTTTTCATTTTTTTTTCTGTTCTTTTCTTTGATTTTTGTTTTACTGTTGTATCTTTTTTTTTTTAATGGGGTTTGTTTATAATTTTTTTAAATAAATCTTCTGGATTTATCTTTCTTTGAATTTATGTAGGTGCACACCAAGTGTTTGATAAAAGTCCTATGAAAGATTTTTTTTTGCATAAGTTGGGTAACTGATAGTTGAATGCACTTCAAGTAACTGAAACTATCATTGCTTTCGTTGAAGTTAAATTGTATACTTACGTTTGGGCAAGTCGTGATAGGTAGCAAAATATAGTTTTGTTTGGTTTCTGATTTGGTTACCGTACTTTAAAGATCCTTACTAAGACAGTCCAGCTCCCTAACCATTATTAAGAAATGTATATGGTTTTTAGGGTCGCCTGACTAAGTTAAAAACAAAATGAAAGTAGACTGTTTGTTATTTAGTTTTACATGTAGGCTTTTCCGTTTATATCTAATTTTGTTCTATTTCAACTTTTTTATTTTTCCGGTTTGGATTCAAGATGATTTGAATGTAGTGGATGAACATCGAGATTTGGGTTTAGAACCTTGATTATTGAAAACTACAAGTGAAGAGAAAAAATTTGTAATTCAGGGTGTGTTAATCATTTGTATTCTTCTGTCTTCATCTCAGGTTCCTTTCCCGGGTGAGAACACTACACTATCATTTGCTATAGCATTATCAAAATATTATACATATTTGATGTGGTAGGTAATCTTACAGGTAATCCCGTTGCTTTTAAAGTCAGTTTGACTATATGAATTTTATCATATATGCTTTTATGTTTTTAGTATTTGGATTATTGCTTACGATCATATACATGCTATGTAATGAGTGTGAATCAGGTTAGCTGGTTATCTATTGTCAGCCTTCTTTATATTTATTTTGCGAGTCCATGTTCATAATCAGTTATTTAGTACTCCCTCCATCCGTATCAAATACTTTTGTTCTTTTGAGTGACCGAAGATGATTGCTTCTTTTCTGGTTGAGTTTTAACTGAAGATTTCCATATACAAATTAGTAATTGTTACAACATGTCACCATATTGATTTTGGTTCACAAGATTTGCCATATGTATTATTAAACGGGTAAACGAATGAGGTTTTCCCTGTTCGTGTTACCCGTTCTGGGGATGGATCTTTTTGACTCCAATATACGCGGTCTAAACGGGGTATCCCATGATCGTTTCCGACAATTTCCCTGGCTACCCCCAAGATGTTTTACTTAGGGAGGTTTCGAATCTGAGACCTATTGTGAGGAAACCGGACTATGATTTTGTTTACGTAAATTAATAAGAAAATATTTACAAAAGATGGCCTGGATAGTTAGCTACAACAGTTTTCTTGTACGTTTTATTGAAAGCTGTCTTATTCAATAGGTGTACCTTCTGATTCACAAGTGTTAGAAGAATGTTAGCAATGTATATGGTTTTGTGAAAATTGCTGAACCACATAAAATGATAAAAATTGCTTGTTTGGCTTTTCCATTTCCTGCAAATATTATATCTTGTGCTCGTTAGTTCTAAGAAGTCTGTATTAGTACGTAGCATGTCGTTTTTCACCCATCTGCATTTTTTTTTACCTATCAACTCTAGTCAAATTCCCCGGTCTAGTAAACTCCATATTCTTATCCTCTTGCTTTTCAGAAAATACCACTGAGAAAAAGGAAGATTCTGATACTGAAGAAAAGGCCGAGATGTCCCAAAATGCACAGTTCCGGGCTATACAACCAGGCCCCTTACTAACATCGTTTGTGAATGAAAATGTAATTTCTCTTGGCTACTTGGCCATGGAGGTGGAAAAATGGGCTGGTAGGGAAGTGGGTCAAAATACGTAGGTTGAAACACATCATTGTTACACGGGTAAAAACACGCCGGTCATACTCTTTGGACTTTTTAAAATATGTCTTATAAGTAACTATTGCATTAATTATGATTACAAAACCAATGCTGCTAAAATATTAATAATCCAAACCATTTTAGAAAATGATTTTGTAAGTTTTATTTGTAAAAGTAGACTTTGGTTGGCCTTCAACCCATTTGACTTGTTCCGCTTATAGGTTTTTTCTTTCTACCCATTTGAGATAAAACCTAAGTCTCCACCTCTGGATGTTCCCTATGCTCAAGATGGGTATATAATTATATATTGCTCCCGAAACCTCATTACCTTTATGTGTTACTTTTGAATATTTATCATTGTAGTTATTGGGTCGTAGACGTGAAATTGAGTTCAAAAAGGCTGGATACAATCTCGAACTTTCTTCCCCTTTAGATAATATTCCATTCTCCACAAGCTCAGAACGAGAGCGAATCGAAGAATCAGTAAGCTCTCACGCATTTATTGTTTGAGTTAAACTTGTATCGTATGAAGAATGTACAAATGGTTTCCAATGCCTCCTTGTCTTATGCTTTTTTAGGTAGTTACTGTACAAAATCATATTGTGTTTTCCATCTTTACATATGTGATTGTGGTTTTTTTATTTTGCAGGTTTTCAGGAATAAACTTGATTTCTTCGCTGCTGCAAAAGTGTCTTCATCTTTTCCACCTCCTGATCTTCCAGAAATTGCATTTGCAGGTAAAAGTATTTTTACAATTCTTATCCCATTGACATTAAGTTATTTTTCTAATAGGATCCCATGCAACAATCGACATTTTGGGACATTCTATGGAAATTGTAACATTTGCATTTTTGAAAGGTTTACAAGTTAAATTTGTTTATTTTCCATTGACAATCACTAACAAATGGATGCCACTGATTTTAGTCGAACATGATTGTTTTAGCTTGTCACTATTGAAGTGGACTTTAAACATTCATGAATAGTCAAACACATCCTTTTGTAGTTAAGTGTTGTGGTTTTCAACTTTTCATATGATAGCCCAATGGGATGGTGAGAATGCGTATTAGAGTTATTTGATGGTAGTAACTTATAATAATACACTCTTTAAGTACAGTGATCTATATAAGGTTCTTTTGTATTTGCATATACTTTGACCATCTAGTAAATTACCTCCTCAGGATTTATGCATAAGTTGTTCACTTTTAGCTTACTCGTCCAGTGTGTAGCGTTGGAAATTGTCAAATGAGTGGGCCAGTAATATGTCAATATGGGGAACTTATGGTATGGCTTGGGTCAGGTTGGAACACCTTTTGTTAAGATTACTTTTACATTGTTTATGTAGCTAGTGTGTTAAAATATGATTGAATTTTCTCTCCAATAAACTGATTTAGGAGGTTATATGACTTATATATATCCAGTAAAAGTACATCCGTGGACTTTTGGTTTGTTTTACATGTTTCATTTGTAGCTAAACCATTTGACCCGTTAGAGATGTGATATAACCCAAATCGGTCCAATCATAACTCAAGTAAATAAGTTGAAATTGTGACCATTAATTTTGTGGCTTAAATTTTGATTTCTTATTAGGTAGGTCAAACGTTGGCAAATCATCTTTGCTAAACTCACTAACCAGACAATGGGGTGTTGTACGAACGTCAGATAAGCCGGGTCTCACTCAGGTGCCAAATCGTCTTTCTTGACTAAGTTTTGTGTTGAAGTACAGATTTTCCTTATGATTTAGTAGCATGAAAACTTTGACGCTCATGAATCCTTGTGCAGACTATTAATTTTTTCAACCTTGGATCAAAGCTATGTTTAGTTGATTTACCCGGGTATGGTTTTGCTTATGCAAAAGATGAAGTCAAGGAAAACTGGGAAGAACTTGTAAGTTTGATAATAATTGTTGTAATTTTCGTTGAGGCTTTTTAATGATCATATAATTTGGTGCGTTTCAAAAATGATCATGTGATATTGGATAATAAAGTTTGGATAATTAGCTATAGTAAAAATTGGGTTGGATACTAGTGTTTGGATGTGCTTTTGCTGTTTGAGTTTTTGACAAATTCTGTTTTATTCAAGGAGTTATTAGATAACATGACCAAAAATGACATTTTATGAAAAAACGACCGATATTTTTTGAAATGGAAGTAAAGTGCTTTCAAAATTAGATTACAAGAAGGGATAAATAGGCAATTACATATTACCCATAGATAATCAGTTTTTTTACAGCTAGTATGGAACTGATTATTCAGCGCAGATTTATTTGACTAAATAGTCAGATAATCAGAAACAGAATCAGTTTATCCAGACACTAAAAACTGAATTTTGTTTCCAAGTGCCTTGGATGTTTATCCAAGGTGCTATTTTTTTCTAAAAAAAAAGGCTTATCGAAGGTGCTATTAGATGCATGAATCCATAATATTGTTACTGTTTTTGTGTGGAAAACTTGGTGGTCTTCTTGACTTGTCTTGTAATTTGTAGGTGAAAGAGTATGTTTCCACCCGTGAAGGCCTAAAACGGGTCTGTCTTCTAATTGACACAAAGTGGGGTATGAAGGCAAGGGATCATGAACTCGTTGATTTAATGGAAAGGTATGTGTACTGATTGTGAGCCACACTGGCAAGTATTTTTGATCAAATTGTTAGAGGTGGTAATTTTGATTCATTTACTCATGCCGTCAAAAATAGGTTGGTTAAACGGGCTGAAAGTTGGCTCTAGGGTAGTTTTAATGTAGACAACCTCTTAGATCGTCTTATTCAAGAAGAAATCAAGATTTGATATTGGGTCTCATTTACTTGGTGTGACGAAAAATGAAAACGAGACCCATAAAATAGTGAAACCTGGTATATTTATAAATTGTATACAGCCTTTTAACTGGTCACTTTGTATTTGCCATTATTTAATAATCGTTGCATGAGTGTTTCTAATTGTTTTGAATGGCCAGGTCTAAAACCAAATACCAGATAGTACTGACAAAAACAGATTTATCGTTCCCCATTGATGTGGCCAGGCGTGCAATGCAAATTGAGGAGGTAGTAAACATACTTGTACTTCAAGAGTTTTTCTTACTTTCTTTGACAATATTGAGCTAGTTTTTATGATCATCTGATTATGCAGACCCTTAAAACGAAGAAATCTGCTGTTCAGCCATTGGTAAGAATTGTTGATTTCTTAATATTGGATGTTGCATAATGTGTGGGTTGGGTAACAGGTCAAGACGAATATTTTTTGTACGATTTGTATTGGGTTGATCAGAAAACCATTAAGCAAGAAAGAACTAATGCTTACGCCCTGCTCTTTATGTACTCATGTGCATTTTGAATACAAATTGGACAACTGTTTACCCATTTAACCTTTTTGATTCGTCTCCTTTCAAGTTAATGTCTTTTATAACATTCTTTTGGCTGTTAGAGATTAAAACATATCCTGAATCGACCCACTTATAAGCAAATGTGTCGAAGTTGCCACGTTAAGTTCATATGATGCTTAATCTCATCAGTCCAACTAGGACATAAAAATCCACTTTTGTAAACCTGCTACTTTCCAAAGTCAGATTCACATGGAACAAAAAGAACAATGTTTTTTTTTTTTAAATTACTTTCTTTGGCTTAACATAGTTTTAAGATGTCCTACTTAGTGGAAACGATTCTCGTCAATTTGGGGGTAAAAATGAACCTTATTTGACACTTAAAAAGAGAAATATAGAGTGCGTTTAGTTGTAAAAAACTAGAAGTGTTTTCTAGAAAAAATTTCAAGGAAATCAATGGAAACAGAAAACGTGTTCAGATGTGAGTTTTCTAAAATAGTTTTCATTGAAAACAGAAAATTCCATTTTCCAACTCAAAACTCCCCTTTGAAAACTCATTTTTATAGTTTTCTAAATATTTTCCACTTCAGAAATGGATAACTCCTTGTGTTTTCCAAACTTGCAACTAAATGCGTTTTCAAAATTTTTAAGGGTTTTCTAGGAATAGTAAACCTTTCTCGTTTTCATTAAAAATGAAAATGGAAAATTTGAAAAAGTTTTCTGAAACTAAACGCACATATAGATTTTTGTTTTCTGGGATTGAGATAGCAACATCAAGAATGCGCCTTATGCTGTTTTGGCTTTTGTTCATTTGCAGATGATGGTTAGCTCAAAAACCGGAGCTGGGATTAGAACTTTAAGAACAGTGCTTTCTAATGTATCCCGATTCGCACGACTCTAGCGGTATTTAGAAAATCCATGTTAGTTTCTAGGTTACTGCTACAATTTCATATTAGCCACTGATTCTTCAGAATCTAACCTTGACTGCGCCAATTGTTTGATGTTATTAAAAATTTTGACTTTTAAGGTCAAAGTTATTAGTTTTTGTATTAACATCTAAACTGATTGGTAGTCTATTGTAATAAAATATTAGATAGTTGCATTGTGAATTTGGAATGCTGATGTGTTTAAGCCTGAAAGTCAAATTCTATATACCGAGTTCTTATAGTGGGTTAAGCCTCAAAACTACTCCTTGATTGGTCTTTTTGGACCTCATTGTTTCCTTTTTAAGAGAATAGCATGGTATTCGTATTTATACGGTGGGCACAAATACTCCCTTGATTGCTTTTTGTGTTTTCTCAACTTTTTTTTTGTTTTGGTTTGTGTAACACCCGACTTTTAAAAACATGGATTTCCAATAACTTTTGTCAAACGGCGTTAAATAATGCGGAAGCAAACATTTAAAGTTTAACCAATCCGTAACGGATGGTTCATTAAACAAAACA
>JAOEHQ010004062.1:0-18272 GCA_025447715.1 Asclepias incarnata
TATGATCCAATCTAAAACATAAACATAAAATCAAAACCTAAAATTTACATAACTGATAAAATTAATAAAAAACTGATAACATTAAACATAAACTGCCGTCGAAAAAATGGCCGCCGGAAAATAGCCGCCGGAAAAAGAAAGAAACATACATGTGCGCCGATCTGGGCGAGGGAGAAAGTCGGCGGCGACGGTAGTGGGTGGAGAGAAAGAAACTCGGCGGCGACTGTGGGTAGATCGGAAAGGACAAAGGGCGGCGATGGCGTGTATATGATTTCCCGACGGGCGTCGGTGGTGGGTAGTTTGGAAAGTACAAGGGCGGCGGCGGCTTGTATAACATATCCCGGCGGCGGCACCTTCTTTCTTCAGCAATACAACAACCTAAATACTAACAACAAAATAGCGGTACAGATCTAGGACTTGATTGAAGATGTCTCAAGTTTTGCTATCCCATTTTTGTATTGCTAGACTTTTGGTTTACGTAAAAATAAAAAGGTCAAAATCGACCGCGGTGGTGGGATGGAGGTGGCCGGCCGGCGGCCGGAAACTAGGGTTTGTGTGTGAAATTGTTTAATGTGTAAGTGTATTGTGTGAGAGAGTGAGAGAGAATTGAATATATTTAATGTAGAAAAAGGAATTATATAAACTAATTAAAATTTAAAAGACTATAATACCCTTTTGCATTATTAAATAAAAAAAACATCTTCCATCTATTTACAAAAATGCCATAACTAATTAGGACCATTGATCAAAGATATTAATGGCTAAGATTAATTTTCAAAGGTTCCTAAAGGTTCCTGACCTTTTAGAGGTTCCTAAAGTAACTTTTCACTATATATATATATATATATATATAGAACATTGCATTTGTTATTATTATTAGAGAAAATTATATTTTTGGTCCTTCAACTTGGCAAGTTTTAGACTTATTGCCCTTAAGTGAAAAAATTACAATTTTGGTTCCCGAAGTTGGTCAACTTTTTCAATTAACAATCTGCGACCAAACACCGTCCCTTTTTGCCGTTAAGTGCCCCGTGACAAACACGTGAGGGCAAAACCGTCCTTTCACCTTTAAGATCAAAAGCGAAAAATAGACTACTTAAGAGACAAAAAGTGTAACTAACTCATTATTTTATATTAAAAAAATATTAATTAATAATACATATACATATTAATAATACATAAAATTTCACTATTTATGAAGAGAGATCTCAATGAAGAATACTCAAATCCTTCCAACTATTTCTTAAGTCGAAATCTGGTCAGGCCGATCAAAAAATTGATGAGTTTTCCCTTTTGAGAAACCATAACTCCACAACAAAACCATCACAATCCACCGTTGTTGAAACGAATTCCGATTTTGGAGAGGATCCCAAGGAGGCGACTAAGGGTGGGGATACAACCACGAGTCATGAAGATCGCAAGAAAAAAGATTTGGGAGGTTGTTTCCTTCGAAAACCCAACTAAAAACCTTTAAAACGGCACTGCCTATCCGTGCAACCACCACGGCCACCACCTGGCCGGTGGCTGACTACTATGAGATGCCTGATGATGCGTCTAAGACTAATAGCTTAGCTATTGATTCGAATCCAAACTGGAAAGAAGATTTGAGTGGTGAGAAATTGCAAGAAAACATTAGTCTATCTTTCACCACCGTTCTGTCACTGTCGACCACCACTGCTCCGGCGTCCCATGGGGATGTATCTGGTGGGCCGACTAAGAAAACCCAGCCTGCCATGGGTTCTGATGTGTTGGGGAAAAAAGATTACTTGGCCTGGGACACTCCGCAACAAACCAACTACAACTCTAATCTGGTACTGGTGAATTGGTGATATATATATATATATGTGTGTGTGTGTGTGTGTATGTGTGTGCGCGCGCGCGTATGTGTGTGTGCGTAACTTATAAATCTAGCAGTATGTAGAGTGAGATATGAAAAACAAGATCTGGAAACATATGGGTGTTATCTCATATTAATAAATTTATGTATTATATATATTAATATATATATATGTACAATTAATTATAATTTTTTTTTATATAAAATAAGGAGTTAATTACCACTTTTCGTCCCTCAAGTAGTATATTTTTAACTTTTGATCTTAAAGGTGAAAGGACAGTTTTGCCCTCATGTGTTTGTCACGTGGGGCACTTAATGGAAAAAAGAGACGACGTTTGGTCACGGAGTGTTAATTGAAATAATTGACCAACTTCGGGGACCAAAATTGTAATTTTTTCACTTAAGAGCAATAAGTCTAAAATGTGTCAAGTTGAAGGACTAAAAATATGATTTTCTCTTATTATATCCTATATTAAGACAATTGGATGTAAATAGTAACCCATCTAAAAAAATGGGATAGTATACATATTTTGTTTGTGTATTTTCTATTTAACAAATCTTTGGAGGGGTGGTTGGTGATTTGCTTTATGTTTGAGAGGTTAAGGGTTCAAGACCCTACTTTCACTTCCACACTTTTTTTTGTTTAACTTTTTATTGATTTTGAAATTTACACTATATACCTTTCTTTTTTGTTTCTTGCCTCTTTATTTTTTTGACTTTTAAAAATGATATTATGCTCTCATGGTTTTCTATTTTAACATTTTGTTGTATTTTTTTTTCCTTTTGATTTATGGGTTTTCTTTTTAAAAATTTTGTTTAGCTTTCGTTTTATTTTGGGTAACATTTTGTTTTTTTCTATATTGTTTTTGTAATTTTTTTCGTTGTGGTATTGTCCTTTAATAAATATATATTTGATTACCCGCCAAATGGCCTCGTCCAAACGTTGCCACATGCCATACCATGTAAAAAAGCCGCAAAATCATATATACTTAACATACTAAATACAAACAAACATGGTCTTGGATGAAGTGACAACTTTTGAACGTGGTTATGACATGACCCTTAAATACATATATTTGTGTTTTTATTTCTTTTTTGGGAGTTTTTCTTAACATTATGTTTTGCAAAATTATTAATTTGGAAGTAAACGCATTTACGATGTTGTGTTTGTGGTATTGTCTTTAAAGAACAAAACGTGCAAAAACGATAATTGCGGTGCGGAGCTTCCAAACTACCTAGTTATAATTATAAATCAAGCTAAAGTGTGCCAACGAAAAGAGTCTTCATCTCATAAGGTAAATCAAACTCTACCTAGCCTCGTTCACTTCATGTTCTTTTTATCTAAGTAAGATGACAGGGTAAACATCGACCATATAATTTATTTATTTTTATATAAAAACACCTTATTATCAACTTCAACATTAGGATCATACATTACAAGATATGAAAAGACAACATAAATAGAGCACAAGGAACACAAAATATTAATACTATAAAATGCGTAGCTTGTTCATCAATTGTCCTCTAAGAGTTTAGTTACTTCATTATTTAGCTTATTTCATTATTTAGTTTATTTCATTATTTAGCTTATTATATCATAAAATCATCGTAATTGAGTGAAGGTTAGTCAATGGACTATTTGATTTGATACAAATAAGTTCCGATTTATGTCATATCAAGCAAACTGAAGATCTCCTCCCCATTTGTTCACAAAATGGTTGAATTTGGAAGTCGTCATTAACCTCACCAGACCAAGGAGGGAGTTCTTACTTGATCGAAGCCAATTTGATCACGTTGGTTCCCTTTCGGTTTATTTGTTTCTATTATCGCGTATTCTAATACGTTTATAAGTTCGTTCGATACGCTTCGTTTTCTTTTTAGTGCATGTCTTTTTATTGGTTTGTTCAATACTGTATATGGGGACACATTTGAAGACAAGTTAATTTTTATGGCACGATAGACTTCACATACCCACATAGCAGTTTTAGGCATTTCCCAACAATATCATCATCCTCGTTGTTACATCATCGTTACATCACCTCTTCTTTCCCAAGAATAGCCCAAAACTCCCCTTACCAGCAATATCTCATCATCCCACATCCTCAAATATTTTATTATTTCTAATTATTTAAACACAAAATTAAATAAAAGAACATTACATAATTAAAATAAAACATTACATTAATAATTAAAATAACATTACATTTCATAAAAAACTTCATCATCTAAAACTTAAAGATAGGTGTGTATGACTTTCGGATTGAAAGCCTGAGTGATCTCCGTATAAGCCGCCATTAAATCTTTATAATCAAAATTTGATGAGGAACCCATTTACAGAAATTTGTTGTTTGTTGTAATGTTTGAACAAAGGTTGTTTGTGGTTTGAAAAATATAAAATGTATGTATGTAATTTATAAAAAAAAAGGGAAATGGTAAATAAAGAGTCAAACGACTAGAAAGTCGTTGCACCCTGCTCCCTGGCCCCCCTCTATCTCGTTCTCGCATGTTCTTTCAGATGATGAGGCTTCCATGATGTGGGCCACGACGTGCCCGTGCCAACAGTGACGTCCACGACATGCCCGAGGACGAGCCACGACGTGGTCGTTGGGAAGGGTCTTATACGATTCTCTTTATCTTAAATGTAAACCAATAATTATATAAGGTTTTCTTTTTATTCAAGTTATCTAAAGATGATAAGTCTTTTTGACTCAGATGTATGCAACATAAGTGAGCTATTCCGATGACCGTTTTACAACCATTTCATTGGTAACCGCAAAATATTTACCTAAAGAGGTTTCGTATATGAGACCTATTGTGTGAAAACATAATGTCTAGCTACTAAGACACGTAAATGGTGATTGTTTTGCCTAAACGTACTTTTACTATTTAAACTACAACTTTATCCAACTCTATATGCGGTCAGCGGTGTATTTGCTATATGTGTATACATAAGTTCATATTAACTCAAAATAAAATAATTAAATACAAATATATAAAAAGTTCAAACATATAAAAAGATATGAATTCCGAATATTAAATAAAGGGTAGTGATGTATTCACAACAAACTTTTGCTATATACAACAAGTACAAGTATGTCATTGCATACTATACAGCTATATAAAGCATATAGTTGTTGTAAATAATAAAAATGTGTTTTGAATTTATCAGTACCCTTAAATAAATGGTCTTGATGGTTTAAAAAATTACAAATACAATCCTTATAGATAAAGACAAAAAATGATTGAATTGTCATTTTAAAAAGTTAATAGTTATAAAGGACTAATTTTAGAATAAATGATTATTCGTGTAGTCTTTAATCTTAAAAACTCAAATGTTAAATTTCTAAGTAAATCCCATCTTGCATAATTCACTCAGTATGTCGACCATCCGTTACATTTTTTTTAGACTCAAACACCTCCCTTGAGCTACTAAACCAAGATCTCATTGAGAACCATCCATTACATAACATTTTATTTTTAGTTTAACCATTTCCTTATTTTATCTATTTTCATAATGACTATGTTTGGCAAAAGCTTTTAAGGAGCTTTAGCTTTTTGTTTTAAATAAAAAGCTTTTGTTTTAAATAAAAAGCTCCTATAATTTTATAAGCTTTGTTTGGAAAGATTAACTGTAGCTTTTATTTTCAAAGAAAAAGTTCATAAACTAAAAGCTAATTGAAGTATCATTCCAATTTTAGCTGTAACTTTTTGAGATAAATTTACTCAATTACTCTTCATAAATTAGACTATAAATACTTTTCTATTTTGTATTTTTAGAGAAACCTAGACCATTTTTGTTATACATCTACAAATTTTATTTTATCCAACAGTTTTATTATTGTAGACAAGTTTTTTTTTCTCTATTTTTATTTGATAATTAATATATTTATTCTTGTACCTATTTTCAAAAGCATAGGTAATTCATGTCTAACTTTCTCGAAGTATAATTTAAAATGGAATGCACGACGTCGATAATTTTTTAGTAGCATTATATGTTTGTTTTTACTTTTTGGTGTTTTTGGTAATGCTATATATGTATATATATATGAAATAAATGACTACGATTTATAAATATAAATAAAACTTATACATGATGACATTTTTATTTGTTGCACTTTTTTGTTATTTTTAGCCATTTTATACTTTCAAATTGCAGCCACAGCTACTGTGCCAACATCTTTAAAAAATAAAAGCTTCAGCTAACAGTTTGATGAAAAGCTACAGCTTACAACTCCAACTAAATGCCAATGTTTTAAAAACCGGATTTTTCGTCGACCCGACCAGTCAACCGCTAGTGGTTAAACCGGCCGGTTCAACCGTTTGGTTTTTTTTATTTTAAAATTCTACTAAACGTGTTACAATCCATTCAGAAATAATACCAAATAGTTATAATCCAAAGAAAAATATGTTTTAATGTTCACAAACAACTAAAAATAACATTTAAAGTATACACATCATCATAAAAATTACAAAAAAAAAACTAAAAAAATAAAATACAAAACCGGTTGAACCGAAAAAACCGGAAAAAAGGCCGGTTCGAACTATTGAACCGGACCACTAAAAAACCGGGTTAAAAAAATCGGTCTCTCGACCGAGCACCGGTTGAACCGGCCGGTCCGGTTCGGTTTTTAAAACATTGCTAAAAGCTAAAGCAGTCAGTTGCAACTAAATTTATTTAACTTTAAAGCAAAAGATTGTCATATCCATACCCCTTGTTCTTTATTTATTTATGTATTTTTTGTTGTTTTGTTTTGAAAGTAATGATGAGCGTAATTTACTAACTCCCGTCCCAATAGAGTCCCGATTTTGATATCGAAAAGTGGTACTGAATAAGAAATGAGACCCGGACTGCTACATATTTTTATTGGTTCGTTTGATTTGGGACCCCGACACCAAAAAATGATATCATGAAGTGATACCGAATAAAAAATGAAACGGATATCAATACCGTCTTTTAAAGATTTTCAAAACCGATAGCATCGATAATAAGGGACACAGGGACAATACCAATCTCACGGTTATCCCTATTTAAAAGAAGTTGATATGCATTCTTTATAAATCAATGAAGTACGAATATCAATTCCTACCCATAACCAATTCATTTAGGTGAGTTAGCCAGGGGTATCTTTCAATCCACTATATGGGCCCTGGAGGTGAGTTTTCCTTTAGGTCCCAGGTTCGAGCCTGTGGTTTCTCAAAGGAATTTTCCATTGCCTCCAACGTGTCTGAATCGAAACTAAATTTGAAAGAAATAAAAAAAAATAAAAATTCCTACCCATTCTTTATTCTCAGACAGACCAAAACACCACCACCACAAAGATAAACCTCTCCTTGTAGTCTTCCCATAACCAGACCTCGAATGTTTTAGCTAAAACCCTAAAACAATTCACCCTATCTGGGTTTCCAAAATGTTAATCCACTCAACTTTTTTCCAATCTCCACCACACCCACAACTCATCTCATTCTCATCATCATCATCATCATCATCATCATCATCATCATCATCATCTTTATCAAATTCAATCTGTTTTCTATCTGGGTTTCCAAAATCACATCTCAAAACATTCAATTTCAAACCCCCCCTTATCATAACAAAGTGTTCTTCATCATCATCTTCTTCTTCATTTGTGTCAAATGTTTATAACTATGGGGCAGTGGACTATGAAAAGAAACAAGGGACAACTGTTACTTGGAAAGCTATTTATAAGAGGATTTCAATGATGGGGAGTAGGGAAAAAGGGTCAAGCAGTGTTTTGAATCAGTGGGAAAATGAAGGCAAATCTGTTACTAAATGGGAACTTTGTAGACTTGTTAAAGAGTTGAGAAAATATGGTCGTTTTAAACTTGCTTTTGAGGTATTGTTTATTTTATTCTTGAATTTTTATATATTTTTTAATTACTTTAATCAATTTAATTCATGGGTTTCTAGTTTTCTTTTTTAATCCGGGTCATTCGTTTATAGAATCATGGAGGTTGAATGGAGTTTAGTTGTTTTGGTGTTGGGTTTGATATTTGGTGTTTCCACCAATGGTCTCGGGGACTCAAATTCCGACCCATTGTCTCTTTAATCATAGTGTAACGCGATTACCTCTCTCATGTTCGCTGTGGAACCGGTTTGGGGCTGACAATGGGTTGTTTGTTCTCTAGTTTTGATGGCCTAATGAGATGGTTTCTATTGTAGGCGGTGTTTCGGAATTGGGATTGCTAATTTTGGTTTTTCTTTTTCTTTTTTAATTTATTTATAGCATATAACTATATAAGCAATAACAAACTTTCTCTAAAAAGAAGTGTTTATCTGCTTATTTTATAAGGAATAAGCACTCTAAATTAAGCAGACGGGTACTTGCTTGTTCTTTTTAACTTTTTAAGGAAGTAAATACTTTGAAATACGCAATCCCAAACACCTATTAGAAGTGATAAATCTTGAAAAGTACATTGAAGGATTGAAAGTCTATTAACAATGTTGGCAGTTCGTAGCTAAACAAGAATAAGTATGTTTACTTTGACTTTGATGAACGTCAAAAAACAAGTGGACTCATACGTATTCAATCTTGTAAGAGTTAGTACTTATTTGTAGACTTATGCAAGAAATAGAGGATTATCATTTGAACTATTATATATAAGTTCTCTGATCTCGTTTACGATTAACTACCCAAAATCAGTAGCTCTGCAATATGTCATGTACTTTTTCCTTAGAATTTCAGGCTTTCTTGCAGATATATGAGTGGATGAATAAAAGAGCGGATAGATTTATTATGGCTCCAAGTGATGCTGCAATTCAATTAGATCTAGTATCCAAGATAGATGGCATTTTAGGTGCAGAAGATTACTTCAAAAATCTGCAAGATGATCTAATAGACAAACGTGTATACGGGGCTCTCTTGAATGCTTACGTGCATGCTAGAAAGAAAGAAAAGGCTGAGTCTTTATTAGTCCAAATGAAAGAAAAGGGCTATGCTAACCATGCACTTCCTTATAATGTGATGATGACTCTGTACATGAACCTTAAGGATTATGGTAAAGTAGAGACACTTATTTCAGAAATGATGCAGAACAACATACCTTTGGATTTATATTCTTATAGTATTTGGATAACATCCCGTGGGTCGCAAGGATCTGTAGAAAAGTTGGAAGAAGTGTTTGAAAAAATGAAACAAGATGCGTCTGTTAAACCCAATTGGACTACTTATAGTACTCTTTCTACGGTTTATATTAAGCTTGGAGAGCTTGGAAAAGCAGAAGATTGTCTTAAACAGATCGAATCCAAGATTAGTGGGCGTTACCGAATTCCTTACCATTATCTTTTGAGTCATTATGGTAGCATTGGGAGAAAAGAAGAAGTTAAACGGATTTGGGAAACTTATAAAACAGTTTTCCAATATATACCAAACATGGGTTATAATGCAGTGATTTCTGCTTTTGTTAGAATGGATGATATTGAAGAAGCTGAGAATCTTTATGATGAATGGCTGTCGGTCAAGACAACTTATGATGCAAGAATTGGGAATCGTTTATTGGGTTGGTATGTTCGACAAGGATATACAGGGAAAGCTGAATCGTTTTTTGAAGAATTGTTGGAAACAGGGAAAGCAAATTCCAGCTCTTGGGAAATTATCGGTGAAGGTCATATTAAAGACAAGAGACTTTCTGATGCATTGGATTGTTTTGAAAAAGCACTTTCACATGAAGAATCACGGTTTTGGAAACCAAAACCAGTTAACGTTTCATTGTTTTTCAAGCTTTGTGAGGAAAAACCGAATGAAAAGGGCAAGGAGGCTATGTTGAGAATTTTGAGGGAAACCGGTGCCCTTGATGATGAATTATTCATGTCGAAGTTGACTTTTTCTATAGAGGCAACTGCTAGAAACGAACTGCTGAATGTTAAAGAAAGTGAAGATGATGAAGAAGAAGCTGATTCGTTTCTAAATGATTTGCAGGCTAATGGTTGAGAAAGTTTCCCATTTGGAACTCTAATTTTGGAAATGTACACAAGATTCTGCAGAGGTTTTTTTCGCTCTTTATGTGATAAGTTTGTTTTGAAGTAGGTTTTACATGCTTTAGTTTTCAAGAAATGTATTTGGAAATCTGAAGTTTGATTCATGGCTTACTCTCGGTTTGTGAATCTCACTTTCTGCATCTGATCGTTGTATATTGCTAGTGGAAACCATACCCGTCTGCAGCTTTGACCTGTCTGAAGGGTTGGTCTCACGGCTCAAATATTTTTTTTTAGCATATTCTTGGTTTTTCATAGGCATCACAATATTATAATATTCGGCCATATGATCAAATGTCAAGATTTTTGACCAGATTACACTTTTTGTATTATTTGATTTTTAAGGTTGTACCTTATGCAAGCCTAGTTGTACTATCTCTTTGCTAACTACTCCATCATAACTACTCCACTATTGCTAATCCTGTTGGCTAAGCTTCTATGACTATGGTTATATATATACATACATACCTGTATCTGTATCTCACGTAGCAGAGAATTGCAACTGGAGCACGTTTTGATTTGAAATGAGTAGCTATGAGCATAACCAACAACCTCAAGGTAGTCAATATGTGTTTCTTAATCCAACCTTTTTTAGCGTTTGAATAGTGGTAATTTTCTTTTTGCTAATAATATTTGTTCTTGTTGTTGTTGCACCAGTTCCTGATTATCAGCCAGTTCATGTGGAGGGTGGCGTTGGAGCTGGTAAGGATTATGTAACTCCAACACCATTACCACCACCACCAGCGGCAGTGGGTCCTCCGGTGAAAGATGGCTATGAAGCAAGTGATCAGAATGATCCTCCTCATGAAACGCAGTCCAGGGGTGATGGGTTTTGGAGAGGATGGTATTTTCTTTCTCTATACCCTTTAGTCTTATAAATATTCAATATATGACAGAGTGTCAAACTTGTTATTTGAACAAGTATTATTGGATAAAACCAACATATTTTCATCATTGATTCTACCCCTTAACTTTTTGTTACTAGTTAAGAAAAGTCATTTCAACATGTTAAATAGGTTTATTGAGGTTAAATGCTTGTTACTAATGAATTACACGAACATACTTTTACCTTGTTAGCATTTAGCCTCTAAAATATAAGTTGTCGAACCACTGTGAAAAATAGTAGGGGTTAACCTTGGTTTAGAGGCTGTCTGGGTGCTTATTTAGGCAGTTTAGTTTTATCAAAATGCAATAAGTTTGTGAAATGTTTAGTATAGGGGTTGAAACGATGAAAGTGGCTTTATCAAAATGCATAAGCTGTTTCAAATGAGCCAACACAAAGATCCCCTTAATTCATTATTGGAAATGACACCTAAAAAATTGATGTAGTAGATTGAAATAGTTTTATAAATAGGTAGACAAAGAAGTAGTTAAGGGGCGGTACCATTCCAACAATTAGTTCAACGGTTAAACTTAACTGCTAAATATATGGACATATTTTAAAGAAGATCCTGATGTGCTGACTCATATTTTTCGAATATTGCTTTAGTTCACTCTTCAATTTTATAGATTCTATAGATTGCTCGCTAGCTTTTTGAGCCAGGTTTTTTTTTTTCACTCAAGCCTGAGTCAATAGTCTACGGTGTCTACCCCTAAGTCAATTCGAGTAGCTTGAAAATAGGCTAGACTTGGTTACACCCCTACTTGTATTTTTGATATTTTTGTGAATTACTGACGGAGCACCCATGTTACCTCCGTAAACACAATCATTCCTTTATTTTAAAAAATTGAGGTGTCCTGTTATCTACGCATTTGCTTGCACATACGTTTACCAATATTTGACTATAGTATATTCGAAGTTAGAAGATTCCTGAGCTGAGTATATGTTTAAGGTTCACTGTAGTGAGTTTCCACAAATTAAAAATCCTTTCCCATATGACCATTGCTTCTTTACACATTATCATACAATGATCGATCGACTCCACCCCATTGTTGCAACATGGGCTAAGTAAGGAATACAAATTTGCACCTCTTTTGTCAAGTTCCTCCCTAACCGGAAGCCTTCTCTTTGACATTCGCCATACAAACTTTTTTATCCTATTAGGTACAAGCTCATTTTGATTGTTTCTTGCCTTGAACCATCTACTCGAATCAATTTTCTGTTGAGCAACTCCGATAGCACTTTGACCAAAAACTCCACACCATCATGTTGTTAAAAATCTTATTATTCTAACACTAAACATTCGAACATCAAAATAGCTCTACCAAGTACTACAAATAAACTATTGTGACTTGAAGTGGCAAACATATTTGTAGCACAAACACTACCGAAGCCAACTAACTTCTTAACCGGGTGAAGATTATTGATTCCACCCTTAACCCGGTGAACATTATTGTCATGTGTCTTGATCTCTTTCTTAGGCACACATTTTATGCATTAAAATCATTTTTCATGCCGTAAATATAAGTTTGTATTTCGTATTCAAAGCGTATTTTCTTTTGGACTGAAATGAGTAAACTATCAAAATAGCTATTTTAACATATTCTACTATTTGTAGTTTTCTTTTTGTTATTATCATTATTATTTTTTTAATTTCTGAAGTGATTTATATTTGATGGCAGTTGTGCTGGCCTGTGTTGCTGTTGCCTCTTGGATATATGCTTCTAAGTATGCTTGAAGAAGGTGGTCTCCATATGTATGATATATAGTTTTCCTCTATTATATATAATGTAATGCACATATATTTACTTTGTTATTGGTTGGTTGCATTAGTATCTTTACACTGTTGTACAAACTACAAACTCCTTTATACTTTTATTTAATTATATATATATATATATATATATATATATATATATATATATATATATGCATGTGACACACATAAGTTTCTTTTTACAAAAAGAAAAAGTTGAAAGACTAGGATGCAAAGTTAAACAACATAAGATAACAATAACAACAATATCATGTTGTCAGATGGATTATAAATCTAACTTTACTTCAAACATTTATTCATCCATTAGTGCTATAAAGTTTAGCTTTTTGTATGTGATGTATCACATATTCACATGGCCTCTATGCTTTGAGGACTAGATTTTTCTCGGAAATCAACAAACCTATTAGTGTAACTGGGTTGTAATCATGTGAAAACTAGAAAAATGATAAAAATTAAAAAATCAATTTCAGCTATCAATTTTTTAGATCTACCTTACGGGCGGCGCCCTTAGCCGAGGGCGTCACCCTTAGTCGTCGGGCTCCGCCCTCAGCGGCGATGGCGATGTTGGTGGTGGTGGTAGCGACAGATGGTGGTGGTGGTGGCAACAGATGATGATGGTGGTGGAGGAGAGGGAGAACGGGATTGAAAGAGAAGCGATGAGAGAAAAAGTAAATCTGCATTTCAAATAAATGGTTGAGATCAAGTAAAATAAATGACTGAGATTCATTTTCTGGTTTTCAAGGAAAAATTTGTTTCCAAATAAACAAACCACTAGTATTACTAACTAAAATTCTCATTTTATTGTTATTTGCAAACTCTCTTCAATACAAAGTACAAAGTTTATTTGCCCTATCGTATCGACCAACTCTGTCATTATTCTAGTAATAAATGGTACTTATTTTCACTAGAAAATATTAAGTTATGAAAGGATATATATTAAAAAAAAATCCTAGCTAATTTGGATAATAATTTAATTGGTGTTATAAATTTAGAAATATTAAATCAATGATGGTGTGAGTGACTATGTTTTTTTCCTCTCATAGGTTCGTACACATGAATTTCCATGAAAATTTTATACGAGTACATTTTTGACATGAACTTACATATACAATGAAAAGTTTAGGAATATGTATAAGATTTTAATGTGTGTCTAGGAATATATGTAAGATTTTTTTATCTATTAAATATTGATAAAAACATGTATATCTCTTACTTTATCGATCCTAAACTTCGATTATAACATAAAACTGTGAAGTTTAGTAATCTTTATTTTTTCTCTCTCTCTCTCTCTCTTTTTTTTTTTTCTTTTTTCAAATCCGTCTATTGTATTTAAAACTTAATAACTATTTCTAATTTTGATTCTTTTATGTATACTATAAATTCAATAAATTCAATGTTTACAATGTCTGTCTAAACCGTATATCATACATACATATAGTCAATCTAGCCTTCGGGCATGTAGATGCATTGGTTGAAGGAGCAATCCTAACGTGGGGACTTCCAGCAAAATACATATAGTCAATCTTTACATTGAACCGAAATTAAAACTAGTAAGTTTATACTGCGTACATTAAACCATTTTTTTTCCCCACTTTTTTGATAAAAACAAAACACAAAAATTGAAGCACAACTTATAAAAGAGAGATTAAAATATACTCCAATGATTATAGCAATATTTATACTCCAATGATGGTCTGGTCCTCTCTCTCCAGAGAAGAGATAGCTATCTCCCCAACGGTAGCCTCTCTCAGATCTAGATCTGAAAATCTAGATCTGAGATCGAGACAAATCGGTAGAGAAATTTTTACAAGGGTGAAAGCCCTAGGCCGGAGGTCCTTCTGAAAACAGCCTCTCTACATTTGGGTAGGGGTAAGGCTGCGTACATCATACCTCCCTCGAACTCCGGCGGTGCCAGAATCGAGTATTGTTGTTGTTGTTGTTGTTGTTGTTGTTGTTGATTATAGCAATATTTAATTAGCCACACTAATCTATATCTTTCCCTCTTCACAAAATTAAAAATTTAAACTTCATTTCTAGTTTTCAACCAAAGGGCAAATACGTCATTCACGCTTAGCCTACATGAGGACACCCTTTTTTGGTCGTTATATACTCGTAGGAATCTTCATTTCCTCAACTCTTGATAAAATTTCCTCTATTCATCAATGGCAGAACTTGAGTGCCCAAAGGCGATGAGCAAGCTAATCGTGTACCTCTCATCGCTTCTAGACCGTGTTGCAGAATCTAACGATAATAACCCGCAATTCCACGAACAAAAGATCTCGGCGTTTCATGGTCTTGCAAGGCCAACCATCTCTATTCAGAGCTATTTAGAGAGAATTTTCAAGTATGCCAATTGTAGTCCTTCGTGTTACGTTGTTGCATACGTTTATCTTGATCGGTTTACTCAGCAACAACCTGCACTTTCTATCAACTCATTCAATGTCCATCGCTTGCTTATCACAAGTGTTATGATTGCTGCCAAGTTCATGGATGACATGTAAGGCTTTTCACTTTAGTTCAATGTAATTCGAGGTCTGGAATTGGAATTGGAGATGGTTTTAGTTCAGATTTTGTGCTGATTTCGCTCGAATTCCAAGTCCAAGCCATTGAATTCAGTAAGTGTAAGTGTGAATTAGCTTTAAGTTTTGATTATTGAGATTAAAAATTAAGACATTTTTGTTATTTAATTCCTAGGATCATGTGATAGACATCAAATAAGGGAATTATAGGATTTTAAATTGTGAAGGTTGCTTTTTGAAGTTAGAATCATGCACACAAAAAAAAAGTCAAAAAAACAAATATACTTTAATTACTTTAAACTCCTGTTTTCTATGTCTTGCTTAAAAGAGGATGCAGGATGCTTTGGTAAATGACTGAGAATATTTTCTTAAAGTTAATATGGAAGTATGTCTAAAATTTTAATCATGGGTATGTATTCTTCTAGATTTGAAAAATAAAATGGATCCATGGTCTTGACTTGTTATGGAAAGTGTGAAACAATTATTGTAGTTTCAAGCATAGAACGTTGTCGTTTTACACATGTTTTCAAAATTATATTCAATTGGAACGTGTTCATATTATTGAACCCTGGTCTTTACCCTAAAGCTGGAATTACGACAACATACTACTTTTTGCTATTATTGTTATGAAAATGGGCTATACCAAGTTTTAAGGTTTAACTAATAGTCAATTTATTTAAAACTATGTATTAAGACAAACTTTGTATTTTTGTAATGGTAATATCCTATATATATGAAAAATATGATAATAACAAAATATCAAGTGGTTGTACAAAGTTCATTATTGGTTGCATTGTTTTCTATCATGTTGTCTTCCCCCACCTCATGAATGCCAACTAGAAAGAATCTTAATACCCACCACATGTAATAATCATGATTATACCTTGATATCTAAAAGCTAATCTTCAATAAAATCATTATTGTCAACAACCCAAGTAGGGTATCTTCATATAAACACCACTTAGATATATAACTTTGGTATCACAATTGTGTTCAAGGTGCATAATACACATTAAACATAATTAATTGTAGATTACCCCTTTAATCTACAATGAGTGTGTTACTAGGAATAGTAATTAACAATATATGTTCTTTTTGTGTTTATGGTAATATTTTTCTATAGGTACTATAACAATGCATACTATGCAAAAGTTGGTGGAATCACCACAAGAGAGATAAACTTTCTTGAAGTGGATTTCTTATTTGGATTGGGGTTTCAATTGAATGTGAATCCCACTACATTTCACACCTATTGTTCCTATCTCCAAAAGGAGATGTTCCTTCTTCAGCCACCATCAAATATAGAGGACTCATCATCATCCTCATATAAATCAAGATCAACAAAGCTCCTCCACTATGAAGATGATCAACAACAACAAAAACAACAACATAAAGTGGTAGCTGTCTAATCCATTTTCCATTATTTCAATTTGGTCATATTATGTAACCTTGAATTATAAGGTAGATTGTAGATTAATTATTCGATATCGGTTTAGCAAGTTAAGCCTTTTTTGTTTTGTTTGGGTTAGCTATTTTCCAGGACTAAAATTCACATATATATCCAGAGTAACATATAATGTTTAGTGAGAGCACTAAATGTTAATGTAACAATGATGGTCAGGACTTGGTAATCGTTATTATGGAGAAAGGATTAACCTTTCTTTTTGTGCATTTGTTGTTGGGTATGCATGTGATTTGAATCAAATGGTGGTATATACAGATGGGGGTACTTTTATTTACTTTACATTCTGGATTTTCAAGGCAGATTAATGGCTTAAAGATGAAGTAGATGTGTGGACCCATGTCTAAATGGGTGTCACATATAATGAGTTAGTGTGTGCCAAAGAATTTGTTAGAATTAAATTTAGTGGTGTTAAATTGTAACTAGGCTATATTTTATAATTCCTTTATAGTTTAAGGGGTATAGATGAAAATAAGATAGCTATGTATATAAACCCCTTAAACACACCATTTGTAACCAAGCCTTTACCATTTTAATCCAGATGACTTATTGCAATATCTAAATCCTCTCACCCTCAACCTCCATTACATATACAAACACCTTAACACACAATCCATAATTTTCCACCACTGATACACATTGAAAGCTCAAATCTGTTAATTACAAAATTAAATTGATCAATAAGTGATTGGATCGGGAGGCTAGGGGGCTAGAGGAAGCTCAGTCCCCTCCAAATAACACATCTTCTTATATACATTTTCATTCCAAAGAAATCAATGTTGATTTCTTCGATCAGTCTCTCCCAATCAAACAGCCGGCTTTAATGTCAAATCTTGGCTCCGCCACTGATTGGATCTTACCTTTGATAGTACTAAATATCATAGAGTTTGAAAGATACATTTATAGGTTGTCATGGGACTATTCGGGTTTATTAAGCTCTTTCTTTTGTGGGATGTATACATATTTGCCCTTTTCTAACTTTACAGACTGGATTTGAATGACTTTCTAAATGATAAATCTTTTGTGATGAGTTACTATTTCAAAATTTAACAGACTAAGATAAATAAATGGATTAACATCATGATTATTCGAGGAAGACAAATTTTTGACTTAGATGTATACGACTTACATAATTACATGGATATCGTGTCATTGTTTTTGAATTTATTCCTAATCACCCTAAAATGTTTATTTAGTGAGGTTCAAACTTAATATTTATTGTGAGAATTCCAAAATATCTGACGAATAGATCACCTTGGTGTTCGTTTAACACATAAGGGAAATGTTTATGTTTATAATAAAACATGAGTAGTAAAGCATGCATTATTATTATAGGGTGTATATGTGAGTATTTGGGTTCACAAAAGGCGGTGGGCTTTAAATGGTTATTGAAGATACTCTTTTTGATGCTTTTATTATGTTGAAATGATAAAAATGTTAAACGGTAAAAATAATAAAGAAAAAAGATTTTAGATGGTGGTCCATTTTGGTTGTGTAGGGTATGGAAGTATAAAGTTGAGAAAGGACATTATGTAAAGATCCAATCAGGAAAGGAAAAGGAAAGAGTGAGAAAGATACATGAGTGGATGTCATTTGAAAATCTCATTTTTCATGTAATTGATGCACAAATAGTTTATTATACAAATTGAAAATATCATATAAATTTTAATTGGGGACGTGTACCCCGACCACCCCTTATGAAATCCCACCACCCCTTTTGGAGCGATGGTCGCTCCTAAAGGGGTTATAGGAAAAATTTAACTTCGACAGCATACGACAAAGGAATAGTAAGATTCCACCGTAC
>JAOEHQ010004073.1:0-18272 GCA_025447715.1 Asclepias incarnata
AAACTCTCATTTATTCCATGTAAGCTTACACGTGTATATCTCATTTAAGAAAACTGGGATGTTAACCGGCTAACTTCCAAGCCGGTCATGCGTTACATCGTTCGAACAAAAAAATAAAGTTTCTTACCTACAATGCACATGATTTAAGTTGTATACCCACAATGACAAAAAAAGATTAGTTGTATACATTTCAAAATACTAATCCCTAATAATAATCAATAATGAGTTGGTCTAGTGGCATGACATCCTCTTGGTGACTGAGAGGTCCCAAGTTCGATCTTCACCTAGGCCAACTTTGAGATAAAGAAAGTCCCTCCATGAGGGTTTGGATCTGAGAAGACCCAGATTCAAGTTTGAGGGGTAGGGTTTACCCCTATTAATTGTCGTATCTCCGGGTGGATTAGTAGGGGGTTTTCATCGGGTATTTAAAGTTGGTCTAGCGCGGACCCGGTTAAAACAACGTATGTTAGGCCTCCCGCTATCGAATCGCGATACAAAGATTAGACAAAATTAACCTTTAAAAAAAGAAATAGTAATAATAATAATAATTTTTATATAAGAAATTATTCCCAAGGTAGCTTTGTTTTCCCTATATTCTTTTCAACTTTACCTTTTTCACCTTCCTCGTTTCACTACAAAACCCCAAAAACCTCTCTCTATAACCACCCACCATCCCCACCTGATCACCACCGCCACAATCTTCCTGTCATAAAATGGCGGTAGACCAAAAAACCACCACCACCGCCACCGTCAGAGTCTCCAACATTCCCCGATCAGCCACCGCTAAAGACCTCCTAACCTTCATCGAAACCCACACTGGAAAGTCCTCCGTTTTCGCCGTCGAAATCTCTTCCGATCACAAAAACTGGAAATCAAGAGGCTTTGGCAGAATCCAATTCGAAACCTATGAATCAAAGTCATTAGCTTTATCATTATCATCATCCCACCAAAACAACACTTTATGTTTCAAGGGCTTTAATCTTTCACTCACACATTCCCTTGATGACGTCATAATTCGACCCGTTAACCCGAATAACCGGGTTGAACATGGGTTTTTGAGAACTGGGTTGTTGTTGGATAAAGATTGTATGTATGTTTTGGAATCATGGCAAGATGTTAAATCTTGGGTTTTGCCTGAAAGAAAAAGTATTGAATTTTGGGTTAAGCATTTTGGAGATTTTTATAAGCTGGAATTGCAGTTTAGTGATGTTATTGAGGCTTTTCCTTGTTGTGTTAATGGTCGAGAACCGAATGCAGTTCTTTTGAAGGTATAAATTTTGTTAAAGTTCAGATTTTTATAATGGGGTTTTGGTTATTTGTGATTTCGGGTTACTATGTCGAAAAAAAAGTATCAAATTGAGCACTTATTGCTATTGTGTGTTTCGAACTGAATTATTAATGTTGTATCTGACCTCTTATAACGTGTAAACTGATGAGGTGGCGCTTGTTATGTTGATGTGATGGCTTATATGGCTGTCCTGTCAAGAAAAATCGTACAGAAACTGAAAAAAATAAAAAAAAGTAACTTGATGAAGAGGTCATTGGATACATATGATAACGAATATAAAGTTTGATACACACAATAACAATGCATTATAAGTTGGATACATGTCCATGCACTTAGCTTTTGTGATTTTTCGTAATTAGTAGTAAGTTATCCTATGTTTGTGGTCTTGTTAAGTACATAGTATGTCTTGTGGCTTTTAATGGTAAATTATATTTTTTAGCTGATCATCTTTAAGAAGTGAGCTTGATCTTTCATATGAGTTTAGATAAGTGTAGATAGACAAACATGCATCATTGTGATGCTTTTATATTTCCTCTGTAGTGCATTAGAAGGGCTGTTTGGATTTGCCTTTAAAGTGACCATTGCGGTTTTTGATTTAGGAATATTTTGTGTCAACAAAATCGGATTTGGAGAAGTATGTAAGGATACATGTAAAAATGTATTACTTTATCTGATTAACTGATTCTAATTATCAAGTTGCAAAAATCACTTTCAAGAAGCACATCGGAACACACTCTAAGATTTGTCTCTAATGTGAAGATCAATTATGTAACTCATGTCATATGTACGAATAATTGACATTTCTATTTTTATTTTTTAGCTCAAGCATGCACCAAAGCTATACCAGAGAATGTCAGGATCCAATGTCTCACCCAGGTTCAGCTCTGATCGCTACCATGTCTGCAAGGAAGACTTTGAATTCACATGGGTTCGAACCACAGATTTCTCCAACAAGAAATCCATCGGTCAGTCCTGCACTTTATGTTTGGAGTTTACAGAAGGAGGTCCAACATTAGATAGTTTCACAAGTTTGCCTAATTACATCAAAGATCTAGTAATGTTAACTTTGAAAGATGGAGAAGAGTTTCATTCTTCTTCTGACATTGTTCCACTCGTAAAAAGTCAACTAGAGTCAAGCTTACCATATGAGATCCTCTTTCAGCTCAACTCTTTAGTTCAGACTCAGAAACTAAGTCTTGCTTCAGTTGATAATGACCTAATCGAGTTCATAATCAGTCAAGATCAAGATTCTGTAATGACGGTTTTAAAGAGAATGCATAAGTCTCATACCACGTGCTACGACCCAATCACGTATATTAGGGATAGAGTCAACACTTTGAGTAAAACCGGAAAGGTCTCGTCATCTATCTATAGCAAATCACCGAGTCAGAACAAGATCATGAGCATTCATAGAGTCTATATCACCCCAACAAAGATTTACTGTTTAGGTCCTGAACTCGAGGCCTCTAATTACATAGTGAAACATTATGCTGAATATGCTTCTGATTTCTTACGAGTAACATTTGTTGATGAAGATTGGGGTAAGCTTCAACCCAATGTTATTTCAGTGAGCCTTCAACAGGGAATCTTCTCAAAGCCTCAGAAAACTGCCGTGTATGATCGAGCACTTCATATTATGAAAAACGGGTTTTGTATTGGACGAAAAAAGTTTGAGTTTTTAGCATTTTCCGCAAGTCAACTCAGGTCAAACTCTGTTTGGATGTTTGCTTCTAACGAACACTTGACAGCAGAAAATATAAGGAATTGGATGGGATGCTTTACCAAAATTCGAAGCATATCAAAATGTGCTGCAAGGATGGGTCAGCTGTTTAGCACTTCTAAGCAAACGATCGAAGTGCCACCTCATCATGTTGAGACTATTCCTGACATTGAAGTTAAAACGGATGGCGTTGACTATTGTTTTTCGGATGGTATAGGGAAAATATCGCTCTCATTTGCTAAAGAAGTTGCTTCAAGATATGGGTTAAAACATACCCCTTCAGCTTTTCAGATTCGATATGGTGGATATAAAGGTGTCATTGCAGTTGACAGAAATTCCTTTAAGAAATTATCTTTACGTAAGAGCATGCAAAAGTTTGACTCGAAAAACCGAATGCTTAATATCACAAAATATAGTGAGTCCCAATCTTGTTACTTAAATCGTGAGATTGTCACCCTTATGTCAACCTTAGGAGTTGAAGATGACGCCTTTTTGGCATTACAAGATGCACAGCTTCGGGTTATAAACGCGATGTTGTATAGTCGAGAAGACGCACTCATGGTTTTGGATGGTTTGGGATCTTATGATGTGAAAGACATTCTTGTAAAGATGTTGCTCCAAGGTTATGAGCCGAATCGTGAACCCTACCTCTCGATGATGCTATTGTCACATCATGATAATTTACTAGTAGATCTTAGAACTAGATGTCGGCTTTTTGTCCCCAAGGGTCGGATTCTTGTTGGTTGTTTAGATGAATCAGGGGTTTTGGAATATGGTCAAGTTTATGTCAGAATCACGTTGACCAAGACAGAATTACAAGCTCGGAACCAAAAGTACTTTAAAGAGATGGACAGTACCACATCGGTGGTGATGGGGAAGGTTGTGGTGACAAAAAATCCGTGCCTTCACCCAGGAGATGTGAGGGTACTTGATGCTGTCTATGAGCTTGCACTAGATGAGAAAGATTATAAAGATTGCATTGTGTTTCCTCAAAAAGGAGAACGGTAATGATTGCTTTTGTAACATATTTTTGTAGAGGCTGCAAAATAGGCATCTCAGGTGGGTTTGGGTAGCTGGCCAAAGTGGATTTGGGTCAGTGGGGTAATTTTTAGTACGGGTCAGTCAAATGGCCAGGGCTGGGTCAGCCTGTAAATGCTTTTTTTCTTTTTTTTCTCTCCTTCAGTTTCTAAAGTTTTATAGTGTTAAACATGGTTAAAAAACAATAATATTACAATGATCATCCAATTTCAAAGAAAATGTTTGCAAATCTGTATGAATCTAGTATTTCTTTAGGTGACTTTTGACCTGGTCTGGGCATATTTTTAGCTACTTTTCTATAAACAATGCTACACATACAAATACATGTGGCATTTAAGATGGTCCAGTAACTTTGAGAGAGAAAATTGATGGAAAATATAAGTTAATTTTATTGGTGTCACTTTTGTTTATAAGTTTGTAAGTATATTTTTTATTATTATATGTTTTACCCATTTGACCAGTTAGATATATAACCCTGATTGGCCTATTTAACCATAAACGTATCGAATTACCACCTCTAGTATTTTGGTTTGTATGTAGTGGAACGCCTTTATATTTGACATTTGCATTCCACAGGCCTCATCCGAATGAATGCTCAGGTGGTGATCTTGATGGTGACTTATATTTCGTTAGCTGGGATGAATCTTTAATCCCACCTCGGACTGTGGCCCCAATGGACTATACGGGTCGAAGACCGCGTATAATGGATCATGATGTCACGTTAGAGGTAAATCAAACAGTCAATGTTCAAGAAAGTCTACATTTATGACAAAGTGCAAAAACCTGAATCAGTTCACCAATTCTTGCAGGAAATCTGCAAGTTCTTTGTGGATTACATGACAAGTGATACGCTTGGCGGGATCTCAAACGCACACTTGGTTCATGCCGACCGCGAACCCGAGAAAGCATTGAGCTCAAAATGTCTTCAGTTGGCCACCCTTCATTCCATGGCTGTTGACTTTGCAAAAACTGGAGCTCCAGCCGAAATGCCACGGGTTTTGAGACCACGTGAATATCCCGATTTCATGGCAAGATGGGACAGACCCATGTATATCTCCCAAGGCCCACTTGGGAAACTTTATCGGGCTACTAAAGAATCCGAGGCTATAGAAAATTCAATTTCTGCTTATTCAACGAAAGCCATACAAGAAGCTTATGATCAAGAACTTGAAGTCAATGGATTCACTGACTTTATCGATATTGCATTGACCCATAAAGATAGGTATTTGGATGCTCTTACAAGCTTAATGAACTACTATGAAGCAGAAACTGAGGATGAAATCTTGACGGGTAACATACGGAACAAGTCATCTTATCTACAGCGGGACAACCGCAGATATGGTGAAACAAAAGATCGGATACTGGTGGCAATTAAGAGTTTGCACAGGGAAGCACGAGAGTGGTTTGAGGAGGGATGTAACGCCGATGATCAATATAAGTTGGCGGCAGCATGGTATCATGTGACTTACCACACAGATTACTGCAATGGACATGTTAAATGCCTGGGTTTTCCTTGGATTGTTGGCCATCTTCTGTTGGAGATTAAGTCCATTAACGGACGGAATATGTCAATGTGAAGATTGGTACCAGAAAAGGTGAACCGTGTTATGATCTTATTAGTCTTGTAATGTGTTTATTAATGTACTGAAACGAACTTGATGTTGTCATTGGCTGAATCAAGTTTCCTGGTTAATGATGGTGCATTAAGGAACGTCATGTGTGTTGCAATCAGATTATGCTACTTTTCAAAAAAAAAATTAAAAGATCCGAAAGAGCATATTTGTATATAACTTTTTAGTAATAGTAACATATTCAACTTGGCCATAAAAGATCTCACTTGCTGAACAACGAACATTAGGTAACCTTCACTATATTTTCCCCGGATCTAAGCGACCAAAGTTTTAAGTTATATGATAGAGAAAAGCGGTAATAATGCGGAAACCTCCATCATTCGGTTCCATCGTGGCACGTCCTGTGAAGATATCACTTTTCCTCCATCATTCGGTTCCATGTATTCAAACAAGAACCATGGTGGCACGTCCTATGAAGATATCACTTTTCCTCCATCATTCAGTTCCATGTGTTCTCAGAAGAACAAATACAATGCACGATGGAACTTTGCATCTTTGTTTCAACGTCAAACGCTATTGCCTGCAGGTATCATCGGTAAACTATATAATTTAAAAGAGTATAACTGTTTCTTATTGTTTAGTGAGTAATTCTTTTCTAAAAGCTCCAGTCAATTGACTTGTCCTGGATAAGTAGCATGAAATAAGAAATGTCACACGTAAAACGACTACTAAAATATCACAATTAATATCAAAAGAGTATATATATATATATATATATATATATAAAGACTTGGATCAAAGTGCATCACATGTTGAAATGTTGAAATTGTAAATCAAGTAATCGAATCAAAGATGAGCAGGCTCTATGGAGAACACCAATTTAGTTTGAACTCAAGAGCCGATTTATCATGTAAACTTGGCCGTTGTTGGCCTGATTCTTAATTTCAACATCTTTCAGGTAATCAGGCCAACATCCGCTCTTTTCGGCTTTCTTTCCCATAAAGTCCTTTGCCATGAAATACAATGTAATTGGGATGGCAAATCAAAAATGATGTATCACAAAATGGTGAGTGATCCAGCAAGCCCTTATCCATACTTGTTTGAAGCGATAGTTGATACACACTCTTATTCCTTTGATAAAAGAAAAGTAGCAGCTAGATATGGAAGTTTATTAAAATCTGGTGGACTGTATCCGACCCTCTTAACTAGAAAATCCTGGGGTGATCTCGTGGGCAGACAACGCAAACTTAAACTCGTCTAAAGCTGCCCAGCTTAATTGATGCCGTGATACAAACCCCAAACTGGGTAATCTGAAAAAAATAGAAATCAAGTCTGTTTTCACAACCACTACTCCAAGCCAGAAATATCCTCTTTCTTGCTAATTGTTTTGTTATTTGTATTGTACATTTGTACTTATGTTGCTAGCCACTAGCTAGTTTTGAAAGACTTATGCTGTTCAAAAACATATTAATTTTGGAGCATAAACTAGTATGTCTTTTGGTACCCCGGAAATGATAGCCTCAATCTCTTCGGGGAAAAGAAGTTCAAGTTTTGAAAGAAAAAAAAAAAGTATCAAACTTTGAAAGAAAATAAAATTCGCACTTTGGGGGAACAAATTAATTAGTATATAGATGTCTTGACATCTCAAAATTTTCATCAATGTCCTAACTTAGATACAAAAAAAAAATGATCTTGCAAAATGTATGACTTCAGTCCCAATGTGTCAGCAACCCCCTGGAAACACAAGTCTCAATCAGTCTAAACAACGGGCCTAGCTATGTTCTTAAAGTAAGTATCAAGTTTTGGCCGGTGCCGGTGCCAGCGCCAATACAACCTTTCCCACATACCCGAACCGCCCCCCTTATTTCCTGACCGTCATCTCTTGACCGGCGGTCCTAAGGACATCACCTATGATGGTTCTCTCAGGGTTAGTTGTTTTGGTGGATTGTTTCATGTTTCGAGATTTTTGCTTATGGCCCCAAGGACATCATTTTGCTTATGGGTGCATACAGTCAAATCTTCATGTTTGTAATTAAATAGTTTTTGATATGATAGTATGAGTAAAACTAAAACTAAATGAAGGACTAAAAGTATATATAACAAAGTTATACGACCAAAATTGTAAATTCATAGTTGTCAGCACTCGGCAGTCCGCAGCAACAGCACCTCCCAAAAAAAAAAAAAAAAATTCCAGTCACAAAAGGAATACTGCTTTCTGATCCATTGGTGCTTGTAACTTGTGCCTAAATAAATGTACATTAATATATGTAACTGGCAAATAAACAGAATCAAAATAATCCAAATTTAATCAAAAACAAAACTTATATGGAGTAATAAAAACGAAGATATTATTATTGTTATTATGTAGAAAAAAGTAAAGTCAATTAAAAAATAAAATAAAATCACTAAAAAGAACAAGTAAAATCACACAAAATTCGGACCGGAAACCGGAACGGTAGCAGTAGACGGTGGCATAACATATCTGGACGAGAAATTACGAATCAGATACTCGTTCTCAGTTTCAGGATCCGCAGTTTGCAACGGGTCTTGATCGAAATTAAGAGCATAACTGTGAGGATCATACTGATATTTTGCAGCAGCATAAGAATGTTTGTTGTGATTGAAGCGGCGAATGAAGGTTTTCCATTTTGGGCCAGCTGCGATTTCCGACCATTCTCGAAGCTTTTTTAATGCGGTGATTCCACGTGACCAGAGAGTTGGGTTTGATTGGTGGCTGGGTTCGTCTGATGCTGATGATGATGATGAAGAGATTTTGCGCCAGCGAGTTGGGAAGCAGCAGCAGTAGGTTCGATTTGGAGAGTATTGTTGTTGGTTAGGGTCTGTGGTGGTTTTTGGAGAGAATTGAGTCGCCATACGACAGTTTTTTTTTTTTTTTTTGGGGGAAAATGACAGTGGTATAGTGTAGAACAGGGTTTTAATTCAGGGGGTCATTTTGTTGGTATTATTGGGGTTGGGTTGGGTTGGTATTTTAGCATATTATTAGGGGTTGTTTGGCTTTACCTAATGGTTTTATGGATATATATTATTAATAAGTCATTACACTTTTTCAATCTATAGTTTATTGTGTTTTAACATGTTGTGAATTAAAGTTTTTAAGCTACATATTTCATTATATTTGTAAAATTTCAATAACTATGTAATATACGAAAATTAGATAACACATTATTTTAAAAGATTTAAAATTTTCATAGAACATCTGACACCATCATAAATTCATTCATGTTTGTTGGTTTTTTGTTGACGACCGGATTTTCTTTTTCTTTACTTTTGTTTGCGTTATTTAATTAAAATTTTATCATTATTCAAAAAAGTCGTGTTGTCGGTATCCTATTTTTTTTAAAAAAAATTTATTCGTGTTTTTGGTTGTGCCATCACTTGGAATGATTATGTAGCCGCAAATGTTCGGTTTGAGTTTCGGCAGGTTTTGTTTCAATTTCTAAGGTCATGGTCGGTTTCAACTAGTTTTCTATGCTTTCTACCAGTTGATTTCCCTTAACTGGTTAAGTTGGCGGTTTCATATATCAGAGTTTCATATAACTCAATTAACTAATTGCATTATCAGTAAAGTTAAAAAAATTGTCCAGGTTTATCGATTATCCAAACATAAGCTTAGGCCATAAATCGTTGTGGAAAAAAAAAAACCAACAACTTAGACATACACCCTCTAAAATGTTAATAAGTTATGATAAATCAAACGTTAAAAAAAAAAAGTTATGATATACTAAAGTCTAAACTTTGAAGGGCAAATATTCTAGACATTTGTGATATTTTCGTCTCAACGGTAACAACTACCTGCCATTATTTTAAAAGTTAAGATCACATATACTCCGTAATAGTTTAATGTCGAGGTCTTCAAATTAAGGTCTACAATGAATTCTTAAATGTCAAAAGCATCTAGAGTAATTAAAAATTCAGCTCTTTAGTCTCATATGTTTGGCTGGCTAATAATCCATATGTGAACATTATTTATTGGTAGTCTTGACATATGTTAGCATAATCGCATATTTAATGATCCTTTATAACAGATGTTTAACTTAAATGAGCAAGTTAGATGGTTCTAACGGTTCAAAAATGAAATGATATTGGTATTTGGTAGCATGAATTAATTATAATATTAATTAATGAAAATAAAAAATATTAAATTTTGTTATTTCTGTAACTAAACGTAACATAAGCTCTTACCAAGTATATTAATCATATATCATATACTGTATTTTAAATCAACATTTGATACAAAGTTATATCCAAATTATGATTATGAAAAAGTAGATGTGGAATACTTATTTGTGTGTGTGTGTGTGTGTGTGGAATAAGGTGGTTAAGAAGACAGCTAAGAATTTTGATGGACTTGGTCCACTCGACCTAACAAGTAAGTAGACAAATTATTGGATTGATTTATAACGGCTGTATCAAGATTCGGCCCTACACCTTTGCCAGCTCTTCATCCTTTTGTTGTTTTTATTCCTTTTTTTATTTTTTAATCTTTGCATTTCATAGTTCTATTCTATCTATGTTCATTCAATCCAAACAATTGTTACTACTTACTACTGTATGCTAGTAAGATGAATAAGTAAATGATACATTTGATGATAAACGCGCCCACATCAAATTTTTCCCATTTATTTACGTCAATTATATTATCTTTTCAGCTAATATATAGTTAGTGCTAACTTATTGAGCTAAATTCGAAAGGTTATTCATCGACGTATCCATGTAACAAGTGCGCTAACTATCCACATTTACATGTATTTGTATCAATATTAATTAAATATTTTAATTTAACTTTTTTTTTTTAACGATAAATTTGGACTCAGTGACATGCCTCTTCATATATTCAACTCTAATTTTAAAGGAAACTCTTTTTTTTTTTTTAGAAAACTCCTATCTCCATTCTTCAGAGCATTTTGTTTACACCAAAATTTGAACTCAAGACCTTGGACCTCAAGGTCTTAAGTTTCCCTAAATACCAATTCATCTATTGATGGTTGGTAAATATTTAAATTTAACTAGATGCATAAACTTTCAAGGAATTAATGGTCCTTAGACGGACAATGTGACATTGGATTATGGATGGTGGACATGGGTGTTTGATATATGCATAGAGATAGGGATCACAATCAACCTGAGTTCACATTTGCATCCATGTATCTGACATCCAATCATAATTTCTGTTTCCAGCTTCATATCCATTGAGGATTTGAGATATGTCCTTCGCATCCCAAAACGGGATCAAGAGAGATGGAGGTAGTATGGGGGCTAGGAAATGCTCAACCCCTCCAACTAATACAACTTTTCATATAAACTTTCATTCAAAAGCTTAAATCAACGTTGTTTTCTCCAACCGGCCCCTTCCAATTAAGCAAACGACCCCCCTTAATGTCAAATCCTAGTTCCGTCACTGATCAAGACCCCTCTTCGAATACGTTTAGATGTATTTAATTTCATTTGACTAACAAAGCCTATAAATAAACTCATATTATGAATAACTCATATTTTATAAACCTCCAAGTAATAAGTTAAAACTATAAAGTGTTTACAAAATGTTTTGATTATTATGTATTTATGTTGTATATACCTTTTTCATTTTCAGGTTTAACTCCTGGGATTTAGGATTGCAAACTATGTAATTCTTTTATTTAGTTACATGAATAATAAAGAGTCTGACAAATTAGATTAATTTAGAAGCAGTGACGTATCCATGATTTGAGGTCTAGAGGACCGAACAATAATTTATGTTTTGTTGGTGGACCAATTAACTTTGGACTAAACTAATGCATAAAAATAACTATAGAAGTACATAGTTTTATAAACGTTGTGGGTTGTCTTGGCCATCTTTCGCCTCCATATGGCTCCGTCCTTGTTTAGTAGATTTTTAACTCAACCTCCTTAACTATAATTAGTAACTTATCTTATTTTATATTGTAACATTAGATTATTCATTTACCATTTTCTTTAACTAACTATATTTTCGTCGTCAAGCTGTTTTACTTTGTTAAAACTCCAAAAACACAGGTCCGTTGCATAGTCGGGTAACAAACTACTAACTTTAGTTTTCATTCTTAGATCTATTTTTTTTTCTTCCATTTGTTATCCTCAATATTTTTGTTGTGCAAAACGTTTAAAAAGACAATCCGCAGCAAAATGCGTTGTACATTGTTATTGTACAAATAAGAAAATCTTAACGGTGTAATAAGAAAAAGAATTGTAAAATAGCTTTTTACTAGATTTAGTCCCGTGTCAAATACACGGAAGATTAACGACATTTTTAAAATACACAGAAGATTAACGAAAATTTTAAAATAAATAAATTATTAAATAAATGCAATTAAAAAACCTTTGTAGATAAATTTGCTTTAGTACTTTTTTGATTTTTCATCTTTGATGCATATCAACACCTTGAAATCCTTTTTGATTAAATTCGAGAGATTGCAACATACATGTGGATTGGATTACCATTATCAATTGAAACATTAATAAGTTTTAGAATTTTTAAGATAACGATTAATAAAAAATTAGAACTATTATAAAAGTGTAAATTAGTGATGAAAAACAAAAAAATGTAAATTAATAAAAAAAAATTTATAATTATTAATATAATTAATAATTAAAGTTTTTTGTGGACCCATATTTTATAATTTATATTTATTTTTTTAAATAACATAATTTAGTCACATGTTTAATAACTTCATTTAGTAAAATTGAGGTTAGGTCAGGTAAGTTTTAGAAATTTCAAGATAAAGATTAATAAAAAAAAATTAGAATTATTATAAAAGTGTAAATTATTGATAGAAAATAAAAAAGTGTAAATTAATGAGACTTTTTCTACATTTATTAATATAATTAATAATTAAAGTTTTTTGTGGATCCATATTTTTTAATTTACAATTTATATATATATATTTTTTTAATAACATAATTTAGTCACATGTTTAATAACTTAATTTAGTGAAATCGAGAGTTGTGATTGGTCTATTGAGGTTAGGTCAGTTGTCTTTTAGTATATATTAAGATTAAGATTCCTATTATATAAATGTTATCAAAGTGTCATTGTTTTGGTTATTATAACTGTTAGTAAGTCATTATATCATCGTTATCAAAGTATTATTATTTGCATTAATAAAAGTATTATTATATGTTATGTTTGTATATGATATTCTATCATTATTATTAAAATGTTATTGTCTGCTTTAATATAGGCATTATATTGCGATCAACAACATTTTAGGTAATGAAAAAAGATAGCCACGACAACATATGGACATAATCTTCTCATGGACTAAATTTTTTCTCTTAAAATGGAAAATACAATAAATATAACATATATTATAAGAAAGTTTGTGTGTTAATTACATTATACATAAATTTCAATAAATACTCATAAACGTATGCCATAGGTATACAATTAAGGTAGCGAGACCTTATCTGCCAATCCTTCGTAAAAAGGTTGTTCATGAGTGTTTTTTCCTAAGATGTAGGTCTCAAGTTCGAGTCTTCTCTGAGGCGGTTTCACTTCTGTACTATCGAGTATCTCTTGTTATGCCCAGTCTTGAGTATTGCATACTGACCAATTAGATGTCACTGCAGGCTCGATCGCTAACACACTAACTCGAACGTTAACAAAAGACCTTATCTATATTTTATATACTAGCATTTTACCCACGCTATGTAGCGGAATTGAAAATTTTATTTTAACCGAGGTAATTTTTTGTAATAGTGTCAATTATTTCTTTTACACGTTAATTACTACGTTTGTAAATACGGGATGATAATATATTTGACAAACAAACTATAAGTTGGGGTGTGGTGATAGAAGAAGTCGAAAAAATAGTTTATTTACGTCGTGATGGTTATAGAAGTTGGTAGCGGCTTTCTATATATAATTATAGTTTAATGTTGTAATCATGGGCGGATGTAGCATGTTAATACCGGGGGCAACGGCCCCCGACAATCCAAAAATTTTTAGTGTAGATATATCATATTTATGTATATTTATATGTTTTTGGTTCATTATGCCTTCATATTTTCAAGGCAAAAGTTTTTTGGCCCCCGATGTTGTAATTTCTTGGATTCGCCTCTGATGTAATTAAGAAGATGTTACAAAAGTTATGGTTTTATTAGATTGTATTACATGTATTTAAGATTGTAATGTAATGTGTTGAAACTTAATTTTAAGTAAAAAAAAAAACTAAATACATTATAGATAGTTATATATATATATATATATATATATATATATTACTGTCCATTTGGCACCTTACAAGGACAGAAAAACTAAAATGAAAAGACATTTCAAAACAAATGATTACAAAAATAAATCAAAGGAGGATACCGTAATAAAGTTATCATCAGCAAAACTTACAAGATCTATATTTATTCCTTACATTGTGTGGATATCCCTTCAGTCTCAAATGGTTGAGGTCATGGGTTCAAATCCCACATAGAACAAAAAATGAGATTTTTCATGTTGATCAGAAGGTTTTCTCTCGTTTATGATGGGTCACCCCAAGCGATGGATGTTTGTTTAAGAACTAAAATACTATCCGTGTAATGTGTGGATATCCCTCCAGTCTCAAATGGTTGAGGTTATGGGTTCAAATCCCACATAAAACAAAAAATGAGATTTTTCATGTTGGTCAGAAGGTTTTCTCTCGTTTATGATAGGTCACCCCAAGCGATGGATGTTTGTTTAAGAACTAGAATACTATCCGTGTAATGTGAGAAGTTTGATGGTTTTCCGGAACATTTAAACGCCAGTATATATTAAGTATTAACTTTAAAAATGAATATATTTGTCAAAGATCTCTTATTTAAAAATGACACCTACCAAGCGTTTTATGTACCAACTTGTAAAGACCATGAAAAACAGAAAAAGATCATAAACTATATATGTGGCTTCGTGACTGTACACGCCATCCATAGAAAACGAATAAGACATCATTCTCCAAAAGTATACATTTTTTAAAAAATTAATTAACCAGATCCATACGTTTGTAAATCATTTTAAAGCGTAAAAACATTTCTCGACAATGACAGCCAGCCGACACTACGAAGATGTTCAACTGAAAACCGATTTGCTTTGCTTAACCTTGAAATTTTTCTTGAATTGACATGACGCGGTTTTTAAGAAGGATCACACACGTATGACCAACATTGGTCCAGTTGTCGTCCTCTTTTGTCGTTATTCACACACGTGTCTTCTCTTCAAGTCGCAACTAGTGTTTCTACTACATTCTACCTTCCACGAACAGGCTAACCAACTTAATGGTATAGTGACAAGGAGGCTTGTTTCCTCACAAGAGGTTTCAAATTCGAGTCCTACCCTAGGCATATTTAGGGGTGACCACAAGTATTTAATTTCCACTTATGGTGGGCCTGAGTGAGTTTTTCCCTCCAGATCTCTGGGTGATAGGGGTTTCTCATCGAAGGGATTTAATTTGGGGATCTATTATGCGAGGGGACTCTCTAACGCGGACCCGGTTAAGACAACGTATGCTAGACCTCCCGATATTTACGAGTAATTCACTACCTTTCAGAAAAAAAAAACAAAACAAACCAACTTTCTTTTCAAACTATTTATATTTATATAAAATAATAAATTTAATAAAATATAAATATATTTAAAATTATGATAATGATACATTGCAATATTGCATATCGAAGGTGATAAGAAACAAGTGAAATTCATGTGTTATAAATTGAATTTTTAAATATGTTTTTAGACTTATATTTTAAACATATATATTATTATTACTCTTTAAATATTTATGCATTTCTTTTCAATTATGCTTTTTTCTTTTAGTAATTATACACTTGCTATTTGGTAAAATCCGATGTTAACCATAACATAATTAGTAATTAAGTTTTTAATTTTTTTTTTGACTAAAATCATTGTTGTTCTTTTTCTAAAACTTAAAAGTTTGCCAAACTATAAGTATTAAATTTTTAAACATGTTTATAAGTTTATTAAATTATTCATATATATCATGTATTATATTTTGTAAGTAAGCTATTATTAAAGTTGCTCTACTTCTACCCGTTTGTATTTTACTACTTTAAAATACTCTATAACATATAAATTTATTAACTTTAAAATACTCTATAACATATAAATTTATTAACTTTATCATCCTAATTTATTTCGTGTCGGTTATCCTCAATAAAGCTTAATATTACAAAACAACAAGCAACATTAAATAAATGGCAAAAAGACAAATATATATGTATATATAGCCTCAACTTCATTACATATATTTTTTTTTAATTTGCAAGAACCGCGACTAATTTTAAATTATCTCACATGTGTTTTAAGTTCATTTACATATGAAAAGTCATAAAAGTTCATACGAGAACAAAAAAAAATTGTTAAAAAAACGTAAAGTTTCATATAACTTGATATGTTCACATGTACCAATCACATATGAACATATCAAGTTATATGTAACTTTACATATTTTTAACAAATTTTTTTTCTTCATATGACTTTTCACATTTGAATTAACTTAAAAAACGTGATCTAATACAAAATTTAAAAATTCTTACGGTTCTTGCACAAAAAAAAAAAAGATTCTGCAAAGAAAGGACCATAATATATATATATATATATATAGGGGTTGGTTATTGTAAAACAAAACTTAACGTAAAATAAATAAGACACGATCTCAGCCGTAGGTCATGATCAACATTATTTATTAGGGTAATTAATTAATTATATTTTTCAAATTAATTAAAATTAAGATTAAGGATATAATTGACTTTTTGTTTCTTACTATCATTAATTCACTTTCTTGTTTCTCTCTCTTTTTTTATTATTCCTTTCTTCTAATTTTTTATTTACAATCTTTTTACCAATTCTTTTAATGAATATCATAAGCACAATCTGATTTACAATTTACATCTTCGTTTGATTTGTTAATTAGAATAAATCCATTAATGTCAACCAAAAATTTTTTTACCTTTTCTGTGTGCAAAAACACATAGCAAATTTTAAGAATAAAACGATAATTGGTTTCAAGCAAAATAACTAATACACCATGACACATTAATATAAAACTAATACACCATGACACATTAATATAAAACTGATGCACCATTTTTACAAGAACAATTTACTTCCAATATTATCGATCCTAGAGGAAATGAAAAAGCCCTTTTATGTTGCCAAAGAAAAAGTTGTTCAGAAATCAAAAACGGGATCTTGCATTAAGTCGCATCAAAATGTACTTAAATAACACCCGGAACAAAAGCACGATGGCTGTTTTATATCATAATCAGACAGTTGTACTAGCTAGAAAAATCGAGATATATATGAAGCTTGAGCAACGGTGACCACAGATCTTAGCAGTGGAGGTGGCGTGCAGTGTTGCTTCCATCGAGACATACCTTAACAGCACTAGATTGCTAAGATGTGCCTTTACCATTGGTTTCATAGATCATTGCGGCTAGGGTTCCTCTAAATCTGGTGGCGGGTTCCTCCAAATCTGGTGGCGGCTAGGTGAAGATCTGGGTGGCGACTGGCCGTTGGTACCCTACAGTTGCCAACTGTCCGTGGTGTGTGGTGTCTAACAGTGGCGGATAATGGAGCGGAAATGGTTGGTGGAGATAGGGGCAACACTAGGATAACAGATGGGAGGTATTGAAGATGGGAGTTTTTGTTCAATGTTGATGGAAAAAGAAGTCAGAGAAAGAAGTTTTTGTTGAATGTTGTTGGAAAAAAAGTCATGTACATAGGTTGTGGGTGGAGAGACTTTTTAGGAGATAAATTGAAAATAAATAAATACATATTAAGAGGAGAGTGAAAAATACGAAACTACCCTTGAAGCATTAAAAATAATTTATAATTGTAAAAGACACGTGTCACTATCTTATTTGATCTTATTTGTTTTATGATAAGTATTAATCTATAAATTTCAAACCCTATATATATATATATATGTGTGTGTGTGTGTGTGTGTGTGTGTTAAGAGGGATGAGAATATAAGGTTGTCATGTACCTAGCTTAGGTATAGAACCCCCTCACATCTTACTTTTTTAATCCATAAAATTCATGGGGCCCAAGTCATTTATTTATTATACAACAAATGTTAAAAAATTGGTATGTGAGGAGTTCTATACCTAGCTTGGGTACATGACAACCACACATTCACTTTTTTCATATATTAAATTTCTATTTTAATTTATTTTGACTAATTGTTTTGCAATAAGTATTATTAGAGCATTAAATACATGTATTTAAATTTTAAATTTTAAGACACCAATGTAATATATTTTAGTTGTTTTGTTTATTTCAATATACATGATGTATTGGGTTTTTAGTGAATTATCAATTAGGGTGTAGGGAATGCCTTCGACAATTACAAATTAAAGAGACCCATCTCACATTTTTTTTTCCCCACAACATTCATCTCTCATCCATTCCCATCATCTTCAATTACAAAAAAATGTCCATCGCTCATCATCCCCACTTTTTTTTTTTAATTTAGAAAAAAATAAAAAAAATAAATTGAGAGACATGGAGCGAAAGGGAGAGCAACACAATGGTCACCCAAACTCATCTCTCTCTCACGGTACCACATAGGGGAACAGTATTCCCGCACGGTACCATGCAATACTCGCTTCCGTGGGGACATAATTAACA
>JAOEHQ010004084.1:0-18269 GCA_025447715.1 Asclepias incarnata
CCCAATCCCCCTCTTCTTTGTCCCTTAATGAAAAGTATGTTGCAGCGTTTTTGAAATCGGCATGGCCGGCCGGTTGAACCAATCATATCGGGAACGGAGAGGTCAACGGTTTTTTGAAAACAATCTGGTCCGATTGTTTGACAAAATGTTTAAAGACTTTTAAGGCTGCAAGAATATGTGGCATTGGAGTTGATGGGCAAGGTTTTAAACGGCTCTCCCAAGAAGTAGGCAGTGTTTATTTTGCAACTATTTAGAATATATGGATCAAAATTCATATATTTCATTATATAAATTCGCTTAAAATAGATAGTAGGCAAACAGACTCGAACACGCGACCTAGGATTTGAACATATGTGCGCTTTACGAGCTCTTCCAACTGTGTTTTGTGTCTTTTTGTGCAACTAGTTCTTATATATCTCTTCGGACGAATGATATTTTGAATTATAAAAAAATTAAGGTCCGGTTTTTCCTTCAACTTCCTGTCGGGTTCTGAAAACATTAATAAGTTGGTTAGTTTCTCATGCTTTATATATAATTAACTTGTTTATCCGTTTTTACATAGGGGATTGCATTCCTTAGAATGCCTATAAGCTGTTTGATGAAAATCCCCTTAGAACTTATAATTGCAATCGCAAGTAACTCACAGAATACTTGCACTAGCTTTTTACTGTCATGACTGACTTAGTTGTAACTTGCCGTATTGCAAGTATATGATTATAAACAACGTAAGTTAATACACATATATATCACGTTTTTGGCCATGTAAATAAGTACCCAAATGAGGAATAAACAAAAAGGACATCACATAGCATTTGTTTCCTATCGAGCAATAACTTGTGTTATCATATATTCATCAGCAGATGACGTAGACTCGATATGGATGTCTCCATTAAAATATGCAGGTTGTTTAGGCTGGGGCAGCACACCCTCACTGACCAACATCAGAACCACCGACATCATAGTTGGCCTGTCATTTGCATTATGTTGCACACATAATAGCCCAACATGTATCGATCGCAGCACTTCAGATATGATGCACGAGTCACGTAAAGACCCACTCATAAGTTCAATGGACCTATTTTCTTTGTAGAGTCTCCATGCCTGAATCATACAAAACATATTATTATTATTATTATTATTATTATTCTATGTATACACCAAGAGTGTTATGTAATATATACACCCTATAAGAGTAACTTACATGTCCAAGAAGGTTATCATTATGATCTTCATTAGAGAATTCTCTGTTTCGCTTACCACTCACTATCTCCAAAACCAGAACACCTAAGCTAAATACATCTGACTTTGTAGAGAATCGTCCATATACTGCATACTCTGGAGAAATGTAACCACTGTGGAAAAGTTAACAATTAAAGACTACCATAGGATAACTAATTGAAAATATAGTTTTGACAGGACATGGTTTTAGATTCTTACTGTGTTCCAACCACTTTCTTTGTCTTAGCAGAAGTATCTACTCCTACAAATTTTCTAGCCAGGCCAAAGTCAGAGATTTTTGGGTTCATGTCAGCATCCAACAGGATATTACTTGCCTTGATATCTCTGTGGATGATTTGAAGGCGGGAATCTTGATGTAGATAGAGAATACCACGAGCCAGCCCATGGATGATATGGAAACGTTGAGGCCAGTCAAGCATTGAATTTCTCGTTTCATCTGACAAAGCTTAACCACTTAATTACAGGTGAATTAATTTGGCATGAAACTCCACATCTTTACCATATGAAGCATCAAAGTAATGTACTAATTGAAACCATGGAAAGAGAATTTTACCAAATAGAAGTGAGTCCAAGCTTTTGTTAGTCATGTACTCGTAGATTAAAATCATTTCGTTTCCATGAATGCAGTATCCAAGAAGCTTCACAAGATTGCGGTGCTGAAGTTTTGCAATACAAATGATTTCATTCTTGAATTCCCCAAGCCCTTGGTGGGAAAATTCTGAGAGCCTCTTCACAGCTACCTCTTGCCCGTCTTCCAACTCACCCTGGAATTTTGAGGATAAATTGAAGCTTATGATAATAATATTTCTGGTTGGTTTATATCAGTAAGTTACCTTGTAAACAGGACCAAAACCACCTTCTCCAATCTTCAAGTTAATACTGAAGTTATTGGTGGCCTTAGCTATTTCATATAAGCTAAAAAAGGGTAGTTCATTGATATCTTCCATGTGAACATTGTTATTCTTTTTATCAAACGCATACCAGATTCCTACAATAGAACATATTTTATTTTACTTCATTAAGCATGTGTCAAACGTTATAGTCGGCTACTATTGTTTCAGTTCCAGAAGCATTAAACTAAATTTGGTTACCTCTTCCTTTCATGTCAGGTCTTCTCTTCTTACAAGCGTAAGTGACGACTGCAACCAACAGTAGCATAGCTGACGAAGTTGAGAGCAATACTGTGAGTAATCCTTTCTTCTGGTTGTAGCTATATTTATTTTCTTCCAGTAAGGAGTTATAATTACAGTCAGTACACTTTTGTACAATTGTATAAAGCTTAAGGTAACTTAAAATGACATATCTATCTATTTTTAAGAAGTTTCAGCACATAAAAACGTCACCTGACTTTTCATAAAAAGAGATTTCTGATCAAAAGGTGTGTACCTGCTAACTCAGAGGCAGCCATTCTTATGTAAAGATCTTCCTTTCCATCATACTCTTCGATATCCATCAGCTCGTCAAACCACAACAAACATCCACTTCCCCCGTTTCTTATATCTAAATTTGCATAAGCTGTACAAGAGCAATTCCTTCTGCACACCATCTCACATTCTGCAAGGGTCATGCTCAAATCATACCATGAACGTCGTGTGTCTGGAAATTTCCCTCCTGATATTTTTTGAAAGCCATCTCCCCTCCCGCAACCTAAAGGCCTTTTTCGTTGACACCCGCTCGACCAATCTGATGCTTTCCATTCATTTGGAAGCGTTGGTTCAAAACCTCCCAAACAACTACAAAGGGGACGCCTGTTGATGTTACTGCGTCCATAAGGACCGCATACTGCATAACGGTTAAAACTTTCCACTGCAAGATCTGCATACACAACCCACTTTTGTAGTCGCTGTATCCAAAGCATTTGTAGTGTCTTCCCGTCCCATGTTAATTGTACGCGTTGAATAACTGAAGTTTTAAGTTCAAATTTAAAATATATTTCTTTCTGATTATTAACAAACTGCATTGTGTAAATTGTGTTTGGAGTGTCACCAGGAAGGCCACTAAATCCTAGACCATTCCATGGTCCGATTCTCCATTGCAATACCTTACCTTTCGTCCCAAACATTTGTGGATATCCATTTGTGTCTACCCAATGTATATATTCACCCTGAGAAGGATCATCAGGACTCTTCCAAGATGTCATGGACCACTCTATGCCTGTTATTAAATCCTTTCCATGTTTCATCCCTGCTATAATTGTGTCACCTGGATAATCGAAACTTTGCCAAATCAGCTTTTGATTGGTGCTACTTTTATCCCACAGAACAAGATTTCCAGTGTCCAAAAGCCGTGCCACCAGAGTAGTATTCGATAAAGATGATGTTGAATTGGATGACCAGATTATAGTATTTCCTCCAGTCACAACAATGAGTTTTCCGTCACTAGTGACTTTGAACATGCCAGATTCATCAGCAACCGGCGTCTCCCTGTTAGCTACCCATACAGGAGTACAAACTGATATTTTCTTGTACCATATTCCCAAGTACCGGTTCTTAGAGTTCCCAAGGCTAAAAAATCCTAATTCAAACATCCCGCCAAGCGAAACAATTGTATTACCATCTTTGATAGCTTCATTTATAGGAATGGTGTCTACAAAAGTAGAAGCTGAAAATTGAACAAGTAAAACACTTGACAGTAATACAACTATGAAATGTGCCTCCATTGTTTTTCTTTGTGGGTGAAGGATTAGATTAATTGCAGCTTGTTTTCTTTGATCAATGCACGATTAGTTGAGATTCCTCACTATTTTTATAAGTAATGTATATATCTTACAATTAATTGACATTCCTCACCGTTTTATTTGTAGATGTAAAAGATTCTCATATGTACGTTTGACTTTGATTTTTTTAAATTTTTTTTATAATTTTTTTAAATTTTGTGTTGGGTAATTTTTCTTTTTATTTATTTTCAGCGGCAATTATACCCTACTCTTAAACTACCTCAAATAATCCTAAAATCTAAGGCTTTAATGAAATAAAACTAAAGCAACCAACTTATATAATTATCCCACTAAATTGGGTCAATACGAATTCCAAATTAATTAGGAGAAATACAGCCTTAGTTAACGTGCATAAAAAAATTGTATCTTTTATATCAAAAGTCCACATTTGAATTTTATGGTAAGTGTACAACTATAATGTGCAACTTAACTACAGCCCCTAGTGTTGTATTTAGTAATACCCAATTAATTATACCCTTGTTGAATTAGTATTAGCATTGTGTTGTTGTATTCGGGACAGGGTTATCTGAGTCCATCAATAGCCGCTATTTTATATGGGCCCTATTAAATCTACCAAAGTTGAAAAGATAAAATATACATCTTAACTAATTTTTCTTGGATTATCTGAAAGAGAGGAATTTATTTTCGTGACCCACACCCTAGGAGGTTTTTATCCATTTCTTTTGATTTTGATTTTTTTTTATATTTGAAAATATAGTTTCAATTCTGTTCTTGATGATGATGGGTTAACATTTGGTGTTGTTCTTCATAAGATTGATGTGTAATTTGATGATGATGATGATGATTTAAAGATTGATTTTTCAATTTTTGCTTATGGTTGCAAAAGAAAAGCAACTTATAAATTATTTGGGGATAGTATTGGTCCTGAAGTTAGTACCCAAGTTAGGTACTACTGCTCCCACAGACCGGGAATTCAGTGTGTATATTTAATAAACGTTAGTGGCAAATGGAAATTTTTTCTTCATTCACTTGCGGTACCCAATATTTCCCCACATTATGTATGTTTGGATTGGATTATGTTGCTTATGAAGTTTTTGAAGGAAATCCCTTTAATATTGCAATAGAAGCTAAAAAACCATCCTAAGAATAGCTTCTCAGAAAAAGCTTATGCAAGCTTAAAAGCATAAACTTATTTAACTATGGAATTATGTATCATTAGTCATTCACTATATTTTTGAGTTCAAATTAGGAAAGAGAAGAAAGTAAGTGAAAAGAAAGTAAAAAAATTTGAGTTCTTAGAGTTTTGGTTTTTTTTTTTAAGAAAGAAAAGAAATGATGGGAAAGGAACGATCATGTAACACATTTTGAAGCTAAAATCTTCCACACAGATTTGACATGGTTGCAAAGGAAAAGAAGTTGAAATGTTATGCAATTACTAATATACCCTCCATATCTTTATATACTCATGATCTTCTATGATGGGTTAAAAGGATATAAATGTCAGATTGTCATTTATCATTTCTCTTCTATCCAACTCAATAACATAAAAAGTTTATATTTTCATATCCTTTTTTTTCATTTTCATAAAACTCAACACAAAGTATATAACATCTTTCTTATCTTTTTCTTTCTTTAATCTTCATTTCATTTCCATTCCTTTGAAAATAAACTCCGAGAAAGCTCATTGAAGAACTTAAACTAGCTTATTTAAAACAAAATAAGCCTAAAAACCCATAATCAATCTAAAAAAAGCTAAAACAAACGCCCTGTAAGAAAATACTTTGATTTTTGTGCTGTTTAAGATCTGGTGTGTTATTGTTGTGAGGTTGATATTAATATCATGATAAAGATATGATTGATAAAGGTGAGGAAAGGCATTGGGTTGAAAGGATCAAAATGCTCTCATGTGTAATGAATATGTGGGATTTAACGGAACATATCTAAAGAATGTTAGAGGTACGTTACATAAAATGCAACATTAAGGATGAGGACCGATAAAAAAAATAAACACAGACGTTAAAACTAAAAATAGTGACAACCACATGAGGATTTGTGAAATTAACTCTTTTATTTATCATTATTGTTATTATTATTTTTTTTGTCGACTAGAGTTGGGATGGTATTGGTACCGTACGGAACCGTACCCATATTGAAAATACCGAAACCGAAAAACCCCAAAACCCCATCGAATATCGTACCGAACTCTCGGTACCGAAACCGGTGGTACCGAACTCTCGGTACCAAAACCGGTATTGGTACCGAGATTTTCGGTTCTATACACATTTGGTACCGAATTTTGTTTATGCCCCATTGCCGTGGGACTTGTCATCCAAGCCATAGTGATGTTTGCTTTCAATGCAAGAAACACCCATTGAAGCCATAGTGATGTTTATGCTCCATTGCTGTGGGACTTGTTGGTCCTACTCATCGGTGGTATCCCGATTGCCATGGCTAGTGGGTTCTATCTGTGACAATGGCTATTGGTGTTCTGTTCTCTGTAGTAGGAGTTGGTGTTCTCCCTGGGCCTCATCATCATCTGGTTTTCCATTCAAGAAACACCCATCTTTATCACAAGTTGGAATATATGCGTATTATCTCAAAGATAGGCTTTTGAAGCTTGTATGTTCAGATTGTGGTGAACAAAGACTATCTTCTTGTTCATGTTCTGATGTGTCATCATACAGGAACTCATGTACTGTTGATGTGGGAAGTGTTGGCTGGATTTCATTTTTGATAGAGAATGAAAAAGCAAGAAGTGGTGATGAACAAAAAATACTTTTTTCACATATAAAACAGAGCATAAAGAGAGAAACAGAGGATGTTATTTTTGCTCAAAAGAAGTAATAGTTGTGTTGTTGAGGTGAAAAAAGTAATGGGTTTTGGAGAATAGGGAAGCTTTTTAATAAGAAAAAAAAAAGAGAAAAAGAAAGAAATAATGATGAAAAAAGTGTGATATGGGTGTCTGAATGTGCAATGGACTGTCAAGATCAAGGTATCTTTGTAGTTTTAAAGGTGGAAATTTTGATCATGGAAGTGATATGGCCATATGGGTTATTGTTCAAGTGCAAAGATTTCAGATTTTAATGAATCTGAGCCAAGGAGTGTGGAAATAGAGGTGGATTTATGGATTTTGAAACTCTTTTTCTGCCAAAGAATCTAGTTTCGTAGAATTCATGATGATTCAAATTTTATTGATTTGAAACTTGATATATCTCAGTAAAAAACAGAGCACTCTGTTTTCAAGAATCCATTAGATGGTAATGGTTGTGGACTTGTGGTGGTCGTGGATCATCATCATGTAGGATTACAGTTAATGATAGGGGGATTAAGAAGGGAGGTAAAGGGTAAGAAGGGAGGAAAGAGTATGGATGGTATCGGTATCCATATTCGGTTTCCCGTACTGAACCGGTACCGAAACGATCGGTACCGAAACTGATTTCTTCCCAAACTCAAAACCGATACCGATATCGATACCGAATTCCTATCAGTACCGATTTTTGGTACCGATTCGGTATCGGTTTTTCGGTTTTTTTTGCTCATCCATAGACAGACTAGTGTATATAAATAAGGTATGAAACTAAAGCAGCCACTACAATTATTATCACAATAAATTGGGTCAATACAAAATTCAAATTAATTAAATACTCCCTAGACATTTAATTATTTTATTCTGCAACTTTGATCAAATTTCAATCTAAGCCACCTGATCCAGATTAATTATCATTCAACCCTTTATAGGGCTATGTGGTCTTAGAAAAACGTTGATTGAATATTTTTGGAAAGTACTTTGCTTAAAACTTGCTGACTTGCTGCCATCTTTATTTTTTATTTATCTCGTTTGTAAGGCCCTTGAACGAAAAGATAATATATTCAAACTATAAAAAACTTGCAATTATTGATGGGAAGAAGATTGAATTAAAAGAAATAAAAACAAAGAAAGCAGTATGTTACTTACATATTATAATTATAATAATAATAAATATAACAACTAGTTAGATGTACATATTGACGATGTATATGATGTTGGATAAAGATTATTATCCAACAATCATTTTATTTTATTTTTTGGAATTTATATTGTTATCTTTAAATGTCATATCTCAATGTACAATCGAACCTTCAAGTTACGAACTCCAGAAAAGCACATGCTTCTAACTATATAGATATAACTAACAACCTACTGCGGGAATATGTAAATTTGACATTAACATGTGCTTTCTATCGACCATACAATTGCGTTATCATGTATTCTTCAGCTGATGACACGGTCTGAACTTTGCCATGACTTTCTCCTGTGAAAAAGCCAGGTTGTTTAGGTTCAGGCAACACGCCCTCACTGATCAACATCAGAACGACCGACATCATAGTTGGTCTATCTTCTGCATGATGTTGCACACATAATAGCCCAACATGTATTGATCGCAGTACCTCAGATATGATGCATGAGTCACGTAAAGACGCACTCATGAGTTCAATTGACCTGTTTTCTTTGTAGAGTCTCCATGCCTAAATCGGACCAAACATATCATGATAAGTACAGTATACACACAGGGGGCTTTTTGTTAGCAAAGACAACATTTTGGTTCCTAAAATCAAGTAATCAACTATATCAGTTAAACGTACATGTCCAAGAAGGTTGTCACTGTGATCTTGATGAGAGAATCCTGTGTTTTTTTTACCACTCACTGTCTCCAACACCAAAACACCAAAGCTAAATACATCGGACTTTGTGGAGAATTTCCCATGTACTGCATACTCCGGAGAAATGTAACCACTGCAGCAAAGTTGCCAGGGGTTTTTGTTTTTGTTTTCATTTTTCCTTATAGAAAGTTAACTGCAAAATTAATCTAATAGACAATGGTTTCAGATTCTTACTATGTTCCGACCACTTTCTTTGTCTTGGTGAAAGTATCATCAGATCCGAAAAACTTTCTAGCAAGGCCAAAGTCAGAGATTTTTGGGTTCATGTCAGCATCCAACAGAATATTGCCTGCCTTGAGATCTCTATGAATGATTTGGAGGCGGGAATCTTGATGTAGATATAGAATAGCTCGAGCCATCCCATGGATAATTTGAAAACGGCGAGGCCAGTCAAGCATCGAACTTCTGGTTTCATCTAACAAAAAAAATTAACTGCTTAGTTAAGCATATAATAGCACAAGTGGGCAAGTATAATGAGAAATCATAGAGAGAGAGAGAGAGCTAAACCAAATAGAAATGAGTCCAAGCTTTTGTTAGCCATGTATTCATAAATCAAAATCATTTCATTTCCATGAATGCAATATCCGAGAATCTTGACAAGATTTCGGTGCTGAAGTTTGGCAATACACATGATTTCATTCTTGAATTCATCAAGCCCTTGCTTGGATGATTCGGAGAGCCTTTTCACAGCTACCTCTCGTCCGCCTTCCAACACACCCTGAGGTTAAAGTTTATGATGCTTATATTAAACTTTTGATTCATGATATATACTGATAGTTGTTGCTTTTTCTAATAATGTATGAATAAGTTACCTTGTAAACAAGACCAAAGCCACCTTCTCCAATCTTGTTATTGATACTAAAGTTTTCAGTAGCCTTAGCTATTTCATACAGGCTAAAAAAAGGCAAGTCATCGGTATCTTCCATCCGAACGCTGTTATTCTTTTTTTTAGATGCATCCCAGATTCCTACAATACAACATGTTAAATCTTTCTTCATTACAAGAATGTGCCAAAAGTTATAGTCGGTTAGTGTTGTAAAACTCCGTCTATAAGGCTGAGTAACTAAGGCTGAATCGGCCAAAATACCGGGTTGGTCAAAAGGCAATCATTCTCGGTAAAACTCTGCCTAAACTTGGTGTTGCCTCAGTCAAACTTGGTCAAAAACTCGGCAAAAAATTCAGTATTTAAATAATTGTGTTAATGTTTCTAAAACATATTTCTTGACCTATGAACAATCTTGTGGTTTTATGAACATGTCATACAGGTAATTTCGAAATTTATATTTTTAAATTTTCCAATCCATGTACTTCCCACCTAGGCCGATTAATCACTATCATGTAGCCGACCACTGAAGTACCACCAAGTGAGTTTTACAACCTTGATTACTATTGTTTCATTTCTAGAAGCAGTAAAACTAAATTTCGTTACCTCTTCGTTCCATGTAAGGTCTTTTATTCTTACAAGCATATGCGACTGCAAACAACAGTAATAGCACAGCTGAGGTAATTGAGAGCACTATTGTGAGCATTCCTTTCTTCTTCTTGTAGCTAAATTGCAATATTTTATTTCCTTCCAATAACGAGTCATCAAATTTAGTATGCTTTCGCTACAAGTGGATAAATCTTAAACTAACTCAAAAATTAACTTAAAATGACTCAGAAACGAGAGACATCTAAAGCTCTAATAGATTGAGAATAGGAAAACAAGACTGTGGACAACATTATATCAAAAAACGAGTACCTGCTAATTCAGAGGCAGCCATTCTTATGTAAAGATTGTGCTTTTCATCATATTCTCTGATGTCCATAAGCTCATCAAACCACAACAAACACCCACTTCCCCTAATATCTAAATTTGCATAAGCTGTACAATTGCAATTCCTTCTGCAAGCCATCTCGCATTCTTCTAAGGTCATACTCACATTGTACCATGACCGTCGTGTGTCTGGAAGTTTCACTCCTGATGTTTTCCAGAAGCCATCTCCACTTGCGCAATCTAAAGGCCTTTTTCGTTGACATCCGCTCGACCAATCTGATCCTTTCCATTCATCTGGAAATCTTGGTTCAAAACCTCTCAAACAACTGCAAAGGGGACGCCTATTGATGTTACTGCTTCCATAAGGACCGCATACTCCATAACGATTAAAACTGTCTACTCCAACATCTGTATACACAACCCACTGTTGCAGTCGCTCTATCCAATTCATTTGCAATATCTTTCCGTCCCATGTCAAATGTACGCGTTGAATAACTGAAGATTTAAGTTCATATTTAAAATATATTTCTTCCTGATTAACGACAAACTCCCTTGCATATATTGGATCTGGAGTGTCAATAGGAAGGCCACTAAATCCGAGACCATTCCATGGTCCAATTCTCCATCGCAAAACATTACCTTTCCTCCCAAACGTTTGTGGATATCCATTTGTGTCGACCCAATTAACATATTGACCCTTGGAAGGATCATCAGGACTCTTCCAAGATGTCATACACCTCTCTAAGCCTGTTCGTAAATCCTTTCCTAATTTCATTCCTGGTAGAATTGTGTCACCAATATCATCAAAACTCTGCCAAATCAGGTTTTGATTGGTACTACTATAATCCCAAAGAACAAGATTTCCGGTGTCCAGAAGCCGTGCAACTGGATTGATCATAGTCAAAGATGTCGAATTGGATGACCAGATTTTAGTATTTCCACCATCAGCCAAAATAATCAGGTTTCCGTCATGACTTGCAATGAAGGTGCCGGATTTGTCAGCAATCGGGGTCTCCCTGTTTGCAACCCATACGGGAGTACAAACTGATATATTGTTGTACCATATCCCCAAGTACCGATACTTGGATTTTCCGGGACTAAAAAATCCTAATTTGAACATCCCACCGCGTGAAACAATTGTATTGCCATCATCTTTGATAGCTTGATTTGCATAAATGGTGTCTACTGCTTTAGAATGTGACAAGTGAACAAGCAGAACACCCGAGAATAGTAAAAATATGGATTGTATGTCCATAGTTGTTTTCTTGTGTTTGAGGAAAGGTGGAACATATAATACTGCTTTAAATGCCTTTCTTGCCATCCGTCCCATCCCCGTGTTTGTTTGTATCTAGATAGACTTTTCCTGGCTTACGACTCATGACCCTTCCATTTGAAAATATCATTACCTGTGATAATTGTTGATCCACAAAGAATGTTCAACTCTTAGACTAAACGGTACGAAGCGTTTTGGGAGTTGGGGATAACCGTTGATCACTTTCTTACTTTTTCAACTCACATGACCGAAGTTCCCTGTTCCCCAAATTAATCCTATCGTTATTAATATAGCGGTCTTTTTATATTACTTTTTTCCTGTCAATTTTGTAATTAATAGATTAATTGTATGAGTATAAAAAATATTTTTTACAACACACATTTTAGCCATATAAAATACAACAACAACAACAATTGTACCTAATATCGGCATAAACAGGGTGTTGGGGGAATGTAGACAGTCTTGTCTTTACGACAAAGGTAGAGACAAAGGTAAGGGTAAAACTTTGCTGAAGTTGTGAGAGGAATGTTCCATAGGTAAACATAAATTACATTACATTAGGCCACTCCCATCCGTGAAAAAATTTAAAATTTATTACGACAACATAGCCAGGTTTTTTTAAAATAAAAAAAACTTTTTTACTTTAAATAACTACCAAAATCAACCATTTCACTTCACAACAAAACCATTTCACTCATTTTATAAACCATTTCATACTATTACTTTATACAACAAACACTACCATGTCGATCCGAAACAATCAAAACCACCCGGCCATCTCGATCTCTTGGTGCGGATATGCTTCAACAAAATTGGATTCAACATCAACAACAAAATCCACCCAACAACATTGATGATGATCGGGAACAGTCAGACGGTCATAGCTTTTTGGGGTACCATAGTTAGACTGTTCAACAAGGATAAAGTTGAGTGGTTAAAAGCACATGTACAAAAAGTGAACTACAAGGGAAACAAAACAAGATTAAAAAAAAAAAAAACGACAATGGAGTTCGAAGGAATTTTTAAAAAGTTTAACGAACAAAGGCGAGAAAGTGGTGTCGGTGACAAACATGTCTATGATGTCGCACATGAACAGTTAAAAAAATAAGCGTTGGCAAAAATTGAGGAAGATTCGGAAGAAAGTCGACGAAGATAGGGAGAAAAGGCAAATTATGGATATAGGCGTTCTGGTTTCTTCAAAATCTGTTTCACGAGTAGTTTTATTAGTATTAGTATTATTATTGAAATGTCTTTTTTTTAATTAATGTACTGTTTTTTTTTATTATTAATGTAATGATTTATTTTAAATTAATGTTTTTGATTATTAATAAAAAGTTTTTATTTAATTTTAAGTTTAAATAATAAAAAATAATAAAATATTTGATGATGTAAACATTTGTCAAACAAGCCGTTCTAGCTCAGTTGATAGAGCGTGTGGCTTTTAACCACGTGGTCGTGGGTTCGAGTCCCATGGATGGTGGTTCTTTTTTAGCTGTAAAATGAAACTTTCATACAACTTTCTCCATGAAATAATCGAAGTAAAAATGAATGTACCAGGTATTTCGCCCCATATGACGACCATAAAAAACATTATGGAGTTATTTTTTTTTTTATTCCTTTAGGAAATAAACAGTGACTGTCCTTTGCTTATTAAACTCGAAGCACGGTACCCGCGCAATACGGCGGCGGTGTGGTGGCGGCGGAGACTGGTAGTAGTGGGGGTGACTGTTGATGGTGGTGGCAGCGTCGAGTGGTGTAGGTATTTGTTTTAAAGGAAGTAATGGAGATATTTTAATAGACAAGGGACAGGTGGTGTAATTTATTCATTAAGGGCAATTTGGACAATTTACATGTCTCAAAAGAGTAATATTCAACAGGGGCCTATCTATACTCCTTATTAAAGGAGCAACCCACCCCCAATTTTTCTCAAAAAAGCCTACTGAATTTCCCAAATTACCCCTATTATTTATTAACTAATTTAAATATCTACACCTAATATACCTATAATACCCTTAATGAAATTATTTACAATATACATCCCTCAACCCTTAAAATATCTATTATTTATAACATACATCCCCTAATCTTTAAAATAACTACACTACCCCTTTTACATCAATTATTTTTACATTAATAACCACACCGCTACCGCCGTTGCCGTCGTCTCTACCGCCGCCGCCACCACCACCCGTCGCCGTCGCCGCCACCACCACCCGTCGTCGCTATTACCACACTGTCATCGCTACCACCTCCACTGCTACCACCATCGTCGCCGCATCGCGCGGGCTTCTATCTAGTAAATATTTAAAAAGGAAAAGTATTACTAATGTTAGTGATATAAGTTGAAATCAAGAATTTCACGATATTTGATATTATTTATTATTTATATACTAAATGATATTCGATTCAACATGTTTTAAGTTGTTGTATTGTACAATAACTTAAAACATGTTTGGTAATGTACAACTAAAAATTAGCGGTGTACGCATCGTCAATTACAAATATATGAACAATCCCCCTCAAGTTGGTGCATATATATCATGTATTCCCAACTTGTCAATTGTTCTCAGGAAAAGGTGTCTTGAAACAGCCTTGGTTGGGCCAATTGATCTTAGGATCGTATCTCAGGCAACTCCAAGATTTAACATTTGGCGATTGGTAGTGGCGGTGGCGCGACGGGTGGTGGCGGCGGCGATGTGGTTATTATTGTAAATGTAATTGATGTAAAAAGGGTTAGTGTAGTTATTTTAGGAATTGAGGAATCTATGTTGTAAATTATTTCATTAAGGGTATTATAGGTATTTTAAATTGAGATATTTAAACTGGTGAATAAAATGAGAAGGACATTTTGGGGTTATCATTTTATCAACTTCTTTAGAAGGATGGGGTAAATGTTTTATAATGTAGTATAGATATTCGTAAAACAAACTTAAGGAATAGTTTATTCAAATTTGTTTTCTCCGAATCCAAGTAGTACAAATTCCCTTGTCAAGTACCACAACCAATCGTTTGTTTGGTCTTGATGTCCTTAAAGAGAAAAAAAGTTAGGCCAAAATATATAACACAAGATAAGGTTGTTATAACTTTGGGAGACAGATAAAAGGTTATATTCCAAAGAGGCAAAGATGGGACAACAAGAACATATTCTAGGTTCATAATCTCATTAAAATTCAATGTCCCTTAACCAAAAATAATTAAGGACTTCTTCGCCACCATTAGCGGTAGAAACAAATTTTTGTGAAGAGGGTTTAACTATTCCAGTTTGTTTAGAATCAAAAGTCATGTGATTTGTTGCTCCAGAAACAATTATCCATGTGTTATTACTGTCAGGTGTAGAAGCATAGATAGAATGACTTGCCACCATCACTTTCATTAGCTATCATTGCCACCATCCTTCGAGACCCACTATTGTGATCCCACCAATCTGGATAACCCACAATTTCATAGCAACGTTCTTTTGTAAGACCTGTTTCATTACAATATATGAGTACATTTATATGTGGGCCTTTCACTACCACGATTACCTCTTGGATAATTTCTGGCAACCATTAATGCCGCATTCTCCAAGTTTTCAGATTCAGATTTGAAGGTAACTTGGCAATTAGCTTCACGAAGGATAAGTGTATACATTCTTCTAGGGTTGGAATTCACTCGTATAGAATATCTCCACGAATGCTCAAAAGAGTCATCAAGTCCAGCAAGAAGAATATATCATGAACCCCATTAACTATTCATACGCCTAATAAAAAAGACGTGAGAACCAATCTTAATTTTTGATCTTATGTTCACAAATTTTCATCTAATTCATTAAAAAAATTTATCTCAAAAACCAGCTATCGTGAGTCAAATAAAATTATATGGGTGTTATTAAAATGTCACTCTCTTTCATTAGAGAAGTCCCCCGATATAATTTTGTTGATTTCTTAATTTTTAAGTTTTTGGTGGTTTTCAAAGTTTGTTGAACGTATTTACACATGTGTAAAACATAGGATTTACACATGTGAAGACATGAATTTTCACATGTGAAGTCCAATTTGCACATTTTAAGACCAAGTGTAATACGATTTATACGTATGAAAACATAATTCTTCAAATGTGAAAATAGCATGTACAAATGCAGACATCATTATTCAATATAGTTACACATGTGTAATCATGATTACATACACAAATACCCACAAAATAATGAAAATTAAAAAATTATCGAAAATATATTTAATTTAGTGACCTCTTTCAAGAAAGAGGACGTCATATAATTTATTTAAAATTATCGATGTACGATTTTTAAGATAAATTTTTTTAATAAATTTGATAAAACTAATCATTTATCAAAATTAGAGGCCAAGATTGGTTTTCTCATTGCTTAAAAATATAGGTTATTAAACAATCTTTCATACGCATAATGAACATCCATCTTCAATAATCAATAACAAGTAACTAAGCTTAATAATTAGATAAATGTACTACAAGAGGAACACGATCACCTCATGTATAACTGTTCGAACCTTTCAAAATCCAAATAACAGGCCCATGCTCTTATCAGTTTGTTTCCAAAATTAATGTTGTTAGCCCGCATGCAATTCACCGGTTCTAAATGAAGTTTTGTATGTAAGCAGCTTAACTTTTAAAAACTTGTATAAATTAAGTTTTTCATTTATTTTTGGTTAGGATAATGGGGCTAAGTGGCTAACTAGTTACGGTTAAAAGTAATAATATATATTTTAAAATTAATCTAGAATAATTGGTAGTATCTAAATCATGCTTAAATAATAGTCAATGATCTAGTGGCTAAGAAACTAGTAGAAGTCACCGGTAGCTTTAGCCTTCCACTCCCCACAAACTTTACAGCTATAAAATTCAAGATTATTCATCCCATAGTCCAATTAACATTTTGTTTTCTAAAACCCCCTCATAAATTGACATGTTTGACAAATACTTGGTCGTGTTGTCTAATTACAACAATTATCAAGTAACAAATGATATTTCTGATCAACTAGTCGATGCATCTCTTGTTTTATCCATAGGTTTTGGGTTTGACTTTCTTGAATGACAAGTGTAAGATGAGGTGCTCCCTGATATTGATTTTCGACTCACCGTAAAAAAAAAAAAAAAAGTTACAATTATCAAGTAAAGTTAATTTTAATCTACATTCTATAAATTGCTACATACATATCCATTGTTGTTGTATGGACAAGAGTGCCACCGAGTGGTGAGTAGCCAGGGACACATGTAAACACTATATGTGCATGTAAACAATACATGATACATCAGTGGCTAAGAAACTAGTAGAAGTCACCGGTAGCATAAGTTGCTAGGAAAGGGTATCCACGAAGGTGGCGTCATGAAATCTTTATGTGCATGTAAACAATACATGATACATCAGTGGCTAAGAAACAATACATGATACATCAGTATATATATATATATATATTGAATTTGTTGATTTGCAATCTTATAGTGGACATATAAATCCAAACCGAAGACTATCCGGACCGCAAATATCATTTAATTTCCAGCAATGGCGCCAACCATCGATGACAATAAGCAACTTCATGTTGCGATGTTCCCATGGCTTGCTTTTGGTCATATCATTCCTTTCCTTCAACTTTCTAAATTCATAGCTCAAAAGGGTCACAAAGTCTCTTTCCTTTCAACTACAAGAAACATCAAACGTCTTCCCACACTCCCTTCTGATCTCGAACAGCTTATAAATTTGGTTCAACTCAAACTTCCACATGTTCAAGAGCTACCGCATAACGCAGAAGCCACTATGGACGTCCGAACGGACGATATTCATTACCTCAAGAAGGCCTTTGATGGTCTTCAACCGCAAGTCACTCGGTTTCTTGAGAAAGAGTCTCCTGACTGGATTATATATGATTTTGCTCCATATTGGTTGCCTGATATCGCATCTGGCCTTGGCATCTCACGAGCTTTTTTTAGTATAGTAAACGCTTGGTTCATTGCATTTCTTGGACCGTTGACGAAGGACGTGATAAATCGTTCGGATGATCAAAAAACAGTTGAAGATTTCCTGACGCCACCTTCGTGGATACCCTTTCCTAGCAACTTATGCTACGCAAACATGAAGCTAAGTGGATGATGGGCAGTAGTTTGGTTAACGCTTCTGGGGTTACAGATATATATCGTGCGCAGATGGTTTTCAAGGGTTCGGAGTGTGTATTTATAAGATATTGCTACGAATTCGAACCCCAATGGCTAACCCTTTCAGAAGAGCTAAACCACATCCCCGTGGTTCCCGTGGGATTAATTCCACCGGAGACAGCAACCAACGTCGGCGAAGAGAAAAATGACACGTGGATGACCGTCAAGACCTGGCTTGGCGGTCAACCGAAAGGTCAAGTAGTATACGTGGCGTTAGGAAGTGAAGTTATGGTGGGTAAAACAGAGATAGGTGAGTTAGCTTTGGGTTTAGAGCTTTCTGGATTGCCGTTTATTTGGGCTCTTAGAAAGCCTGCTGGTTGCAGTGAGTCCGACTCAGTGGAACTTCCAAACGGGTTCTTGGAAAGAACCCGTGATCGTGGAATGGTATTGATGAGCTGGGTACCTCAGCTACAAATACTCAGCCATGAGTCGGTCGGTGGGTTCTTGACTCATTGTGG
>JAOEHQ010004095.1:0-29266 GCA_025447715.1 Asclepias incarnata
TTTTCTAACTTAAACATAGAGGATTTATTTAATTGGGATAGGGTTTCTTTTAAAGACATGTGAAAATTTAAAAAAAAATAAAAAAATTGACTTTTGTTGACCTTGAATGAGTTTGACCGATACCGGCCGATATTTGACCGATACCTGACCGATACGGCCGATACCAACGATTTCTCCATGGTTGACTAGCGTTGACCGATATTTGAGCCGATACCAGCCATCTCGTCTCCTTGAGCAACTGATCCCGATACCGAGATATCGGCCGATACGGCCGATATTTACAACACTGCCGCCAACCCACCAACATGATTTTTTTCGGGTTGGGTTCGGGTTGACCCATTGGGTTAACAGGTCGACCAGCCAACCCGAAAATATTTTAAGTTTATATAAAAATTTTTAATAGGTCGACCCACCAACCTATTTGACCCGACAACCCACGACCCATTTGACCTGAAATCAACCCGCCAACCTACCAACCCACAACCCATATGACCTGTTTGACCTGAAATCAACTCGCCAACCCACCAACCCATTTGACCCGCCAACCCGATTTTTTCCAGGTTGGTGGGTTGGGTTTGGGTTTGCAGGTTGTGGGTCAGGGTTGAAATTTCTGACCTGAAACTTTTAATGGGTCGGATTAGGGTCAGATATTTTCGACCCGTCATGATTATATACATTATCCACGGGTAGTACCCTACCAACTTTTTTAGCCGTGTACGATTCAATTGATGACATGGCAAGCTGAAGCTCTACCGAACCTCGGGTCTATTTGGAACGTTTTGAAGACTTACCATATCTCGATGAGGAGTGATTCTTCTTATTATTTATTTGTAATTTCCTTTATTTTATTTTTAAATATAATGTAATTACCTTTTAACTATTAATGAAATTTAATATTTTTATTAAATTGTTTAATATAACTAAGAATATATGAAAAAATAAATAAATTAGGTGAGACATGAAGAGACATGACGTTAAGTCCAAATTACCGTTAAAATAAAAAATAAAAAAAAAATCACAATGTTTATGTAAAGACAGAATCTGATTGTGTTATCTCATATTCAGTGCAAACAAACAAAACAATAAATTTGGACAAATAAAATGCTATAGACCTATATAGTTATTTTCTTTTAAATGCTTTCAACATTATATTGTGTGTATGTGTGTGTCTGTGATATTTTCACCACCATTACTCTGCAACACTCTTATTTATTATATATTTATTTATATAGTCCTGTCGACCATGGCAAATCCGTGATAGAGACTACAAGTGGCACTCACACTACTCTGTTTTTTTTGTAACACTATATTTCTTATCTTTATATCTTATCTTGGCATCAGTTAAACAAACCCAGTTTTCCTTTTTGACTACTTTTATCAAATGTAAGTGTTATATTCTTAAAGTGCAAGTTTCTTTAATAATGATCATTTTTTTAGTGTCTTGTCATGATTTAAAGAATGCCCATTTGGTTAAGTTTGTTCAAAGTCTTAAAAAGTGTCAAACTTTTTAGTCTTTTAGATCCAGTTGCCTGTAAAGATGTGTACTTTTTTTGTGAATTTTTTTTTTTTTGGTCATCATAATAATGTGTTGTGTGTATATGTAATAGTGGGAGCATAGCAAGGAAGAAAAGGCAAGAAACTACCATTTTTGTGTCAAGAATTTGGTGGGATAGTTGGTAATGTGATACAAGAGATAAATGTGGTTGAATTTGAATAGAGTGGATGGATATATATGAATCAAACCAAGCATTAGAGACGACCCGAAAACCGGAATTGCTGCACGAAAAAAACAATGGAAAACTGCATCATCCTCTCACTCGAGAGGGTGGTTCGAGATACAAATCACCTACACCAAGGCGGTTTCCATCGCCAAACGTTACAAGAACAGTTACACCACCAGCACCAGCACCTGCACCGGTTCCAAAGAGAGCTGTGTCCACTGGAAGGAGGCTGCCAGTAACACCGCCAAGCCCCAACACCCCGGTCCATGATACATCTGTGTACACTGAACTGGCTGCTAGAAAGGCGAGTGGTGGTAGTAAATTGCCAGAGTCATTATGGCCGTCAAGAATGCGTAGTTTGAGCGTTGCTTTTCAGTCTAATTCGTATTCGATGCCAGTTAGCAAGAAGGAGAAGCCGCCTCCTCAGGCTGTTTACGATCGTTCTTTGAAGTCGTCTTCAAATGTAACACATAAACAGACTGTTTCATCGCCGCCTACGTATAGGAAGGCTACACCAGAGAGAAAAAGAAGTCCCCTTAAAGGAAAAAACAACATTGATCATTCAGAGAATTCTACACCTTTGGATGGGTTACATTCTAGACTAGTTGATCAGCATCGGTGGCCTAGCCGAACATCGTCAAATGTTTTGAACAAAAGTATAGATCTATCAAGTGAAACTATCAAAAATGTTAGGAGAATGTCCTTGCCTGATGATAGAAACAGGCCTCAAAGAATATCGAATCTTGTTTCATCGAGTTCATTGGAGAAAAACGTTGGATCATTACCATCATCACCAAATAAGTTGACGGGTGGTTCACGAGGTGTGAGTAGTCCATCTCGAACACGGGCCATGATTTCTGCACCCTCTAGAGGGGTTAGTCCTAATCGAATGAGGTCTTCAAGTCCTTCAAAGCAACTATGCAATTCCAATAATACAGTTTCGGTTCTCACATTTATTGCTGACATTAAAAAGGGCAAAAATGTTGCAAATCGTATAGAAGACGCTCACCATTTACGGTTACTATATAACAGACAACTGCAGTGGCGGTTTGTTAATGCCAATTCAGAAGCTATGATGAATTCCCAGAAATTTACTGCTGAGGTATTTGTTACTACATTTGTCATTTTTGTATGTTTTGTACCTTTTTTATTAGCTATTTGTGTTTCACTGATTGTAATTTGTATATATTATGTAATCATGCAGAAATCTTTAGTTAATGCCCAGAGAACTATGTCTCAACTCCAAGATTTAGTAGCTGCAAAGAGGATTAACATCTGTCAGTTGAAACTGCAGCTAAAGCTCTACTTGGCTTTAAACCACCAAGTAATTCATTTTTGTTATAAGCACTTTGACTCGGAGTGTATTTGTCACTTTCATCTATTTACAGAAGACAGTAATTAAAATTTTAGTCAGAAATTGCTTTCTAGGACTGATTATAGAGATATAATCAGTCAATAGTCAAGGATTCCATTCGACTTAACTTGTCGTTACCCATTATTTTCTTGTGTGACATTAATCTTTGGCTGAATATGGTTTGGTATCTCTGTTTCAGATTACTTACCTTAATCAATGGTCTTCGATAGAAAGGGAGCATGGTTTTTCGTTACATGGTGTTATTGAAGATTTACAAGCAAGCACTTTACGACTTCCGGTCACTGGATGTGCTACGGTATGCTCTGAAAGCTTGCTTAGATCAGTTTGTACTGTACTGTTCAGATGTGACAAAGTGGGTGGGTCGGTGAAGTTGGGTAACTGGTCAAAGCAGTTACATTTTTGGTAGGGGTCTCACAAGTCCGGTCGGTCTTTTTGTCCAATTCTTTTGAATCTTCTATTAATAATTAGCATGTCACCTATAACAACAAAAATATCATGTTAATTAAATAGTAATATAAGTTTTTTTGTGTGTAAAAAGTGACTCAAGTGGTTTATGCATTAAAATTATTCTTTGGACGACCTGTTTGACCCATTTGACCTGTTTCCTTTAAAAAGTTGTTATTTATATTTTTTTCACCCGTTTGACCCGTTAGTTATATGAAAGACCAGAGACAACGAATTTAGAAATAAATGGGTAGAAATTGTCACCTCTAGTATGCATACAAAGACAACGAATTCGGAAATAAATGGGTCGAAATTGTCACTTCTAGTATGCATCTAAATGACACTTGATTTTACAATTCACAGGCAAATATTCAAAGTGTGAAGTCTGCTGTTTACTCAGCCATCCAAGTAATGCAGACAATGGGATCTTCCTTACAATCTACATTATCAAGAGTAAGATTTATAATATCCGTGGCTATAAAATTTTAAACAAATATCAAATATTTCCTAATGAGTAAATATTTGTGCATTTTTTTTTTATATTTCTTGTCCCATGATAGTAGCCTAGTGGTGGGGGACATGCAACATAAAAGCAAAGGTCATGGGTTCAAATCCCATCTCATGTTCCTTTTATCATAATGTTACGTGATTTACCTTCTTTCATGTTAGCCGTGAGACGAGTAGGTAGGGGGCTGATAATGAGTCGGTTATCTACTGTTTTATTTTTTTACCCCTTCACAGTAAAACTCTACAAAATAGAAAATATGCTTCTAAAAATTCATCTTTCACTTTTTATATAGTTGGAGGAAACAAATTGGCTGGTTTCTGAAATTTCAACTGTAGTAGCACAAGAAAGAGCTCTTCTTGATGAATGTGAATCTTTAATGGCATCTGCATCTTCTCTGCAGGTAATTATAACATTTCTTACATGAACATTTTAATAACTTTATCTACTATTGAATGAGTAAAAGCCTTTTTACACAACCATCACCAAATGGTCTAGTGGCAAGGAGGTCTCTTTCCTCACAAGAGGTCAGGGGTTCGAGTCTTATCCTAGGCATATTTGGGATGACCACAGGTATTTAATTTCCACCTATGGTGGGCCTGAGTGAGTTTTCCCCTCCAGATCTCTGGGTGATAAAAATATTTTTTGTGCATGTAAAAAGTATCTTGTTATAAAAATAAAAATATCTTGATTAACAACTTATGATATTTATCATGTAACTTTTAAATAATGATGAATCTTTATATATAACTAAGAAAGAAAGGATATGATTGTTCCTATGTGACAACTTTATTTAGGGGACAACTAGGATTTTTGCTTACTTGTTTACTCTTAGTTAAAAGTCCCCATTCTAAATTGCCATGTATATCTACACCTCATCCCACTTAATATTAGTTGGCATCTTATTTGTCAAATTGTTACTAATACTAAATTTAAAAGTTAAGTTCGTTGCTATAATTTACGACTAGGTTACAAGTTTTTCGAAACATTTAATCAAATATTTTGTTAAATTAGATATTTTATTTGGTAAACTAGATGTTACGCTAATCTCATTTTAATTTGTAAAGTCAAACATTTTTAGAATTTGTACTGGAAGCTTTTATTTATTTATTTATTTTTCATTATCTCCAAAATAATATTTTTCACGTGCTTTTAAAATGTTTAATTTTTATGTTTAGATTGTATTTTTAAATAGATAAGTATCCAAAGTTAGTCAAGTGATTGAAAATGTAGCAAGAAAAAAAATTATATTCCACCAACCATTCGTTAAATTTCTTTATTATTTTTAGGATATTGCCAATGACAGCCTTATACGTGCATAAAAAAGTTATACTTTTATCATAATATTTAGGGGTGAGCTTTTATTATGGAAGATACAATTTTTTTTTATCCACGCTAACGATAGTCCCTAAGGATTTAGTTAGCATTTTTCTTATTTTTATGTAAAATAGATGAAATTAAAGTCTTTCATTTCCATTCTTCTCATGTGACAATATATAAAGTTAGTTAATTTATTATTTCATTAGATTTTAGATATATCTATGAAATTTACTAACTTTTTTTATGATCAATTTTATTTGATTAATTAGCTATAATACGTAGATATAATTATTTAGCCATAGTTTTATATATGTTGGTACAACTTGCTCATTTATTAATAAGTGAGTTACCGATTTAGGTTGAAATATATGAAACCCGCAATTAATGTTACCACTCAAAAATGTCAAGTAGTTGAACAATCCAACAAGAACAAATTGTGACAAAAAACAATCAACGAGAGTTATAAACTAAGATTAAAATTAGAAAACGTATATAATGAATGGACTAAAAACGAAAGCGTAGCAATAGTGCAGGGGCCAATATTGTAAATAATTCAAATGACAATCACAAAAAGTTTGATCATATGAAATGTTATTAAATATATTCATAAAATTAGAGTGACAGGTAGCTTCCGTCCCCATTGTTTGGCCACTGTTTCCTCTAGTAGTTATAGTCTCTCTATAAGCCCTTTTCATTTCATTACAAATTCATTCCACTTATAAACAGAGAAAAACTGAATATATATATATATATATTTTTATATTTATATAATTAAATTAAATAATTCAAATTAATTTACTAGTAATAAGGGAATGGCAGGTAGTTATTTTGGTGTGTTTGTATCAGATCCATGGTTACAAAATCAATTTACACAAGTTGAGCTACGAACATTGCAATCTCATGTAAGTAATTATCATCATATTTTCATATATATATATATATAATATCTGTATATACGTATAGAAAATTTGTATGTAATTGGTGTAAATGTAATTGTGATTCAGTTTGTGACGATGCGGAGAGAAAGCGGAAGTCTAACGCTGGCCGATTTACCGTCGAAAATGTCGAAACTGAAGAACGTTGGAGAGAATTTAACAGAGGATGAACGAGCTGCGTTTCTTCATGATTCTTATCAGAATTTAGCCGATCAAGTCGATTTCGAACTCTTTCTGAGGGTAAATTTATATATATATATATATATATATATATACATACATGCTATGCATATACGTACAACAACAGGATCCAATCCCAGCATAAGCGGGTACGGGGAGGCGAGATGTAGACGGTCTTGCCTCTGTGAAGAGATATGCGTATATGTGTCTATATATATATATATATATATATATACACACACACATGCTAGTGTGGTGGTTGATTCTGAATCTTATTTTATATGTTTACATAATCGATAGATCTGATTTATTCATTCACGTATTATTTTTCAAGTTGTATTAATTTCATAAATATATCCAATACGTCTTTCATGAGGTATGGGAGGTGAGATGTATATAATATTATCCCTACCCAACGATAGAAAGACTCCTTATAGGGGGCTTTCGGTCTTTTTGTAGGGAGGGAGGGTCGAACCCATGACCTCTATTTCAAAAGACAAGGGTTTTTCGGACTGATCCAACCCTGCTTATTTAAAGTAGACACACAGAGCGTATTTGAAATTTGAAATATAAAAGCATTAAACAACTGTTGTGTCTCATCACGTGAATCAATGAACTTTACAGTTAAATTGAAAAAAACAACATAAAGTAGTTATTAGTTACATATTATTACTTTTTTTTTATTATTATTTATTTATTAAAGTGGATAATTTTTTATTTGATTAGACTATTAGAGTTTAATTACATGAAATTTGATCTGTAGTAGTAATTTTAGCAGATATAACAGATTGTAAGATCTGATATATACTTACAAAAAAGGATATATATTTCTAAAAATCTAGTACTGATACATGGCAAAATCAGTGGTTAATGGGTATGTGCTTTATGTAATGACAGGTTTATTTGAATCTCCAAGCACATGCAACTTCACGGATGGGAAAAGGTGCTAAAAACTCTTCGGCTTTCCTCAAATCTCCCACGTCTACCCTGCTTCACACAATTAGTGAATCCGAGAAGGCTTCGTATGTTGGACATATAAATAATTACCTTGGAGAAGATAGTTTTTTGAAGAAGTTCCTTCCGATAGACCCTTCAACTAATGATTTGTTTGAGATTGCAAAAGACGGAGTTCTTATATGGTGATCTTAATACACCTAAGTTCGTTAATGTGGCAACATGTAGATTGGCTTATGCTATTGATTTTGCTAACTGAGAATTGTTTGTTATAATTGATGCAGTAAGCTTATTAATGTGGCAGTCCCGGGGACAATTGATGAAAGGGCTATTAATACTAAGACAGTGCTGAATCCTTGGGAGAGAAATGAGAATCATACCTTATGCCTTAACTCTGCCAAGGCAATAGGATGCACTGTGGTTAATATTGGAACACAGGATTTCATTGAAGGAAGGGTGGGTATATATTCTCATTATATGTTTTTGTTCATTATGATATTTGAGAATTTTCTTGTAGAATGTCCACTGATATATTCAAATAAAAGCAAGCGTAATGTTTTCTTTTGTTTTCAGAGGCATCTTGTGCTTGGAGTAATATCTCAAATAATAAAGGTAAGTTAATTTCATGAATGACTTGACAAGAACTTGGAACTTTAGGAGTCCGAATCATTTTTCAAAATAACATATGAATTGAACAAAAACATATGAATTGAACCTAACATCCTAATTCCTAATCTAACCAGAAATCACAATAACATATAAAATTGACCCAAAATTAACCCTAATACTAAGAATGAAAATTATGAAATTGACTTGAAATTTTACCTAAAACGAGTCAGGAAGGGCAAAAGGAGGCTGGTGGTGGACTTGCAGACGGCGGACCGGAGTGGTGATGGCTGGTGGCGGACTGGCAGACGGCGAACCAGAGTGGTGGTGGCTGGTGGCGGACTGGTAGAGGTTTTTTTTTCCCATTTATGTTGAGCCTTTTAATTGAATTGGGGAAAGTGGGACTTAAGATAGATTTCAATCTTTTAATTGTTTTTTTTTTAAAATTTTTCCTAAATGGGCCTGGACTTGGACAAATGGCTAAATGGCTTTATTTTTAAAGACTGATATGGGCTTGGAAAATTTGTTTAGGGTAGCGAAATTTTATTTCAGAGGTAACGAAATACGAAATCTAATACGAAAAACGTTAAAAACAATTTTTTTTTTCCACTACCGGGTAAAAGTTCAGGGGTAGCAACCGCTACCCCCCGGGTATGAATAGGTCCGCCCCTGCTATGTCAACAAGTCCACACAAATAAATCACAACGCAATCACAAGCTACAGTAAGCATAAACATGGCCAACAAGCTCATAACTACTCAAACGTACAACAAAAACCCCATGATTAACCTCCTACAAGTATCCATACCCCACATTTGCATGAGATAGTTCAAACATTATAAAATAAAGAGTAATTATCATAACTAAGTTTTGTTGTGTCCCTCGTGTTTCAAAAGTAAGTTATCTTACCTCAATAGTTGCTTAACAACTCACAAACGACTTTACCGTGCTCTCGTTGTGTTACCGACAACCTATAATCATACAAATATCAATATTAGACCCTAATTACAATCCCTAATGATTCCAAGTCATTCCCATAACTTATACCCACTTAAAATGGCTTAAAAGGACGCTAAACGGGCAAAACAGGGCCAAACGACCAACTCGGCGCATCACTGGACGCATTGGGTGGCTCGGCACTTAAAAGTGCACTGCATCCAACCCAATGCGCCGCATTGGGGCCATGGCAGCACTACTTCAAGTTTTGATTATAAAAACTCAACCCTTTGATTACCATTCGACCCCAAACCGCAAATCTAACCCTTGGACATCAAAATACATCATATTAAGGTACAATTGATGGCTTGAAACCATCAATTGATCCATGGATAGATTACCAACAACAATGATCCAATAACTTAACCGAAAACCCTTAAAATCGATTAGTAATTCAATAGAAATTCCATAAACCACTAAGACTAGAAATGAACCCAATGTCTACATGAAAATGACCACAATTGAATGAGGAAAATGATATATACCTATAGGAACAATAATCCACACAAAAACTCTTGAAAACTCCTTCGAATTGCAACCAAATAATCAAGAAATGCTAAAGAAATGCTAGGGCTCCAAAAGGGTGGTTATCTTTTGATTAAGAAACTGAAAATGAACTAATGACACCTTAATTGGACCCTTAACCTGCTGTCATCTCAGGTCAAATGACTTTTATACCCTCATTTAAACTCCACAATATCACCTTAACTCCAAATAACGACATAGCGCACTAACGGGAACACAACACGGGTTTTCTTCATAAATGACACACTTTAATCTACATAATTACCACATAATTATCCACATAGCACATAATAAATATTATCACATTAAATACCCACATAGGTAAAACCAACACTTAACGAAAGACCTACTTTGACTAGCGGTCAAAATGAACGACATAGCATAAAAGAGATCGGGATGTTACAATTGCCTCCTCTTTAAAAGGATTCTGTCCCCAAAATATAATCAGGTGCAAACAAATGTGGGTAACGATCCCTCATCACTGACTCTGTCTCCCAAGTCAAGCTTTTACCCTTATTGTGCTTCCACTTAATTAGCACAAGATCAATGAGCTTATTCCTAAGCTTCTTCTATTTTCGCCCAAGAATCTCAACCGGTTCATCAACCATTTTCTTCTTAGAATCAACACTAATATCCTCTATCGGAATTACACTTTTTTCTTCCGCTAAACACTTTCTCAAATAACAAACATGAAAAGTGTTATGAATTCCATTCAATTGAGGTGGCAACTCCCACCTGTAGGCTTATTGATTGACCCGCTCTAACACCTTAAATGGTCCAATAAACCGCGGACTTAACATACCACGTTTACCAAACCGAATGATCCCTTTCCAAGGTGACACTTTAAACATAACCATGTCACCAGCCTTATACTCCATAGGCCTTCTTTTCTAATCTACATAATTCTTTTGTCGATCTCTAGCACTTCTAAGCGCTTCTTTTGCAATTCTCACTTTGTCAGCTGTAATCTGCACTATCTCTGGCCCTGCAAATTGTTTCTCCCCTGGTTCCAACCAACAACCAGGAGTCCTACATTTCTGTCAATACAACATCTCATAAGGTGACATACCTATACTCGAGTGATAGCTGTTATTATAAGCAAACTCTATCAACGGCAAGTGTGAATCCTAAGCATGACCATACTCAATTACACACGATCTCAACATGTCTTCTAAAGTCTGGAGAGTCTACTCACTCTGTCCATCCGTCTGCGGGATAAGTGGTACTCAAATGACTTCTAGTACCTAACTCTCTATGCAAACCCCTCTAGAAATTAGAATTAAATCTACTATCACGATCCGAAACAATCGATAATAGAACTCCATGCTTGGAAAGGATCTCATCAACATATAAAGTGGCCAATCTACTCAGCAATGCCATCTCACGAGTAGCAAGAAAATGAGCACTCTTAGTCAACCTATATACTATGACCCAAATCATGTAATTACCTCTCGGAGTCTTGGGTAAATTAGTAACAAAATCCATGGTAATATGATCCCACTTCCACTCAGGAATCTCTAACTGCTGCAACTCACCATAAGGCTTCTGATGCTACCAGTCTAGGTATTAAAATCTCGACTGTTCACCACCATGCTGATCCGCTTCTTCTTACTCAAACTTTCCTATCCCACATTACCATCCAATTAAGTTTCAACTTGAGTTGATTTGATACGCTCAAGTAACCTAGATTTTACCTCATTAATCATGGAATGAAGTCTACACGTAGAGCCTTGCCCCCAAAGCATCAGCTACCACATTCGCTTTCCCTGGATGGTATTTTATCTCACAACCATAATCTTTCATAAGCTCCACCCATCGCCTCTGTCTTGCATTCAGATCTTTCTCATTGAAAACATATTGCAAACTTTTATGGTTAGTGAATAAGGTACACTTGGTACCATACAGATAATGCCTCCACAATTTCAAAGCAAATACAACGACTGCCAACTCCATGTCATGGGTCGGGTAATTCTTCTCATGTGGCTTCAACTGGCGTGAAGCATAAGCAATTACCTTATCCCTCTACATCAGCACACAACCCAAACAGGTACCTGAAGCATCACTATAAACCACCATGTCATCGGTACCTTCAGGCAAAGTAAGAATAAGGGCTTTACACAATTTCTTCTTTAAAGTCTGAAAAGATTGTTCCTCTGAATCAGTCCACAAGAACTTCACCCCTTTCTCCGTCAACTCAGTCATAGGCTTACCAATACAAGAGAAGTCCCGAATGAATCTCCGATAATAGCTAGCTAAACCCAGAAAAGACTTAATATCAGTCAGTGACTTGGGATGTTCCCACTTCATCACAGCCTCAATCTTCGATTGATCAACTTTCAAACTCTCACTAGATATAACGTGCCCAAGGAAATGAACTTCCTTAAGCCAGAATGCGCACTTGGAGAATTTTGCATACAACTTCTTCTCCATGAGAACCTCAAGAACAGTCCTCAAGTGTTCACGATGCTCCTACACAGATTTAGAGTAGATAAGAATGTCATCGATAAAAACAATGACAAAATGATCAAGATAAGCACGATAAACATGATTCATGAAATGGTCAAACCAAAGGGCATGACCAAGAACTCATAGTGCCCATATCGAGGACAAAAACCTATCTTTGCAACACTCTCTTCATCCACCTTCAACTGATGGTAACCAGACCGCAAATGAATCTTAGAAAAACAAGAAGCACCCTACAACTGATCAAATAAATCATCAATACGAGGAAGAGAATACTCATTCTTCATCATTCGCTTGTTAAGCTCACGGTAATCGATACATATCTACATATAACCATCATTCTTCTTCACAAATAGAATAGGAGTTCCCCAAGGCGAAGAGCTTGGATGAATAAAACCCTTACCAAGCAAATCTTGGAGTAAAGACATCCACTTCTTCATCTCAGTAGGAGCGGGACGGTAAGGTACTTTAGCTACAGGAGTAGCACCAGGAATAAGATCAATATGAAATTCTACTTCCCTATCCGGAGGAAGACCATCAGGAAACTCAGATACAACCTCTACAACAGAAATAGAAGGATTAGCCTTACGTGAATCAATCACATAGGCCAGAAAATGATCATTCTTCTGTCGGATACACTTAAGAGCTTTCATCAAAGAAATAATCTTCATTTGCCCTTGGGTTTATCCCCATATACAGAAACCACACTACCCTCGGGAGTAGTAATCAGCACGATTTATTGCTAGTTTGACTTGAGAGTCTTTTGTGGATTTGTTTAAAAAGGAGTTTTGCATCGAGTGGGATATGTAAGCAATGGAGTCTGAGTTCATCGCTTTGAGGAAGGGTGAAAAATCTATTACTGAGTATTCTAGAGCTTTTGCGGAGAAGCTTCATTTCTATAAGCACTTGTGTACTTCTGATTCTTCACAGGTGAACATATATGTCTTGGGTTTTCCAGCTGAGTACCGACCCGTGATTAGGATACAACCAAATCTAAGGAAGGCCATTGACTTGGCAAAATCTATTGAGCATGACATGAGGTTTAAGGAAAAGAAATACTTTACTTCGGGGTACAAGAAGAAATATGACGGTTCTTCGAGTTCAGGTTCATCGAAGAAGTTTAAGAGTGGGTCATCTAAAGGGTATGATAGTAAGCAGTCGGGTAGTTGGTGTGCTCGTTATAGGTCTAAGCATACCAGAGCATGTTCTGTTAGCACCATGAGTTGTAATAGGTGTACTGATATGGGGCATATTGCCAAGGATTGTATAGCTGAGCCTCGTTGTCACTATTGTAAGCAGACCGGACATCAGAGATCAGAGTGTCCACAGTTGAAGAATACAGATAAGAAAGATGAGCGACCTAAAGCTAGAGGTCGTGCCTTTAACATGACTGCTGAAGAGGCTCACGCAGATGATGAGGTAGTTAGCGGTACCTTTGTTATTAATTCTTCTCTTGCTAAAGTGTTATTTGATTCTAGTGCAAATAGATCTTTTGTGTCTTCTTTATTTGATCCTAAGCTCGGTATAGTGACTCGTCCATTAGATAAACCAAATTGAGGTTGAAATTGCGGATGGAAATTTTTTTGTAGATCGTGAAGGGTTCTTTTATTGTTCCATTGAATTAGAGGGTTGTTCTTTTCCTATTGATTTGTTGCCTACTACTGTTGCTAGTTTTGATATTCTGGTGGGAATGGATTGGATGTCTAAGTTTGACGCAACTATTTTATGTGCTAAGAAAATCGTGCTGATTACTACTCCCGAGGGTAGTGTGGTTTCTGTATATGGGGGTAAACCCAAAGGCAAATTGAAGATTATTTCTTTGATGAAAGCTCTTAAGTGTATCCGGCAAAAGAATGATCATTTTCTGGCCTATGTGATCGATTCGCGTAAGGCTAATCCTTCTATTTCTGATGTAGAGGTTGTATCTGAGTTTCCTGATGTCTTCCCTGATGATCTTCCCTGTCTTCATCTGGATAGTGAAGTAGAATTTCATATTGATCTTTTTCCTGGTGCTACTTTTGTAGCTAAAGCACCTTACCGTCTCGCTCCTACTGAGATGAAGGAGTTGATGTTTCAACTCCAAGAGTTGCTTGATAAGGGTTTTATTCGGCTGAGTTCTTCGCCTTGGGGAGCTCCTAATCTATTTGTGAAGAAGAAGGATGGTTCTATACGGATGTGTATCGATTACCGTGAGCTTAGCATGCGAACGGTGAAGAATAAGTATCATCTTCCTCATATTGATGATTTATTTGATCAGTTGCAGGGTGCTTCTTGTTTTTCTAAGATTGATTTGCGGTATGGTTACCATCAGTTGAAGGTGGATGAAGAGAGTGTTGCAAAGATAGCTTTTCGTACTCGATATAGGCACTATGAGTTCTTAGTCATGCCGTTTGGTTTGACCAATGCCCCAACTGCTTTCATGGATCTCATGAATTGTGTTTGTCGTTCTTATCTTGATCATTTCGTCATTGTTTTTATAGATGACATTCTTATCTACTGTAAATCTGTGGGGGAGCATCGAGAGCACTTGAGGACGGTTCGTGAGGTTCTCAGGGAGAAAAAGTTGTATGCAAAATTCTCCAAGTGTGAATTATGGCTTAAGGAATTTCATTTCCTTCGGCACATTATATCTAGTGAGGGTTTGAAAGTTGATCCATCGAAGATTGAGACTGTGATGAAATGGGAATAGCCCAAGTCACCGACTGAGATTAAGTCTTTTCTGGGTTTAGCTGGCTATCATCGGAGATTCATTCTGGACTTCTCTCGTATTGCTAAGCCTATGACTGAGTTCACGAAGAAAGGGGTGAAGTTCTTATGGACTGATTTACAGGAACAATCTTTTCAGACTTTAAAGAAGAAATTGTGTAAAGGTACCGATGCTTACTTTGCTTGAAGGTACCGATGACATGGTGGTTATTAGTGATGCTTTTGGTACCGGTTTGGGTTGTGTGTTGATACAGAGGGATAAGGTAATTGCTTATGCTTCACGCCAGTTGAAGCAACATGAGAAGAATTACCCGACCCATGACTTGGAGTTGGCAGCCGTTGTATTTGCTTTGAAATTGTGGAGGCATTATCTGAATGGTACCAAGTGTTCCTTATTCACTGACCATAAAAGTTTGCAATATGTTTTCAGTTAGAAAGATCTGAATGCAAGACAGAGGCGATGGGTGGAGCTTATGAAAGATTATGATTGTGAGATAAAGTACCATACGGGGAAAACGAATGTGGTAGCCGATGCTTTGAGTAGAAAAGGGGAAGGCTCTACGTGTAGACTTCATTCCATGATTACTGAGGTGAGATCTGGGTTACTTGAGCGTATCAAGTCAGCCCAAGTTGAAGCTTTATTGGATGGTAATGTGGGTGAGGAAGGTTTGGGTAAGAAGAAGCGGGTCAGCATGGTGGTGAACAGTCGAGGTTTTCAGACCTTGAATGGTAGGATCTGGGTGCCAAAACTTAGGGGTTTGCGTGAGTTAACTCTTGAGGAAGCTCATAGATCGAGGTATTCTATTCATCTAGGTGTTACTAAGATGTATCATGATCTCAAGCCATTGTATTGGTGGCCTATTATGAAGATAGATGTGGCTGAGTTTGTTCAGAAGTGTGTGATCTGTTCACAGTTCAAGGCTGAGCATCAAAAGCCTTGTGGTGAGTTGCAGCAGTTAGAGATTCCCGAGTGGAAGTGGGATCATATCACCATGGATTTTGTTACTAAGTTACCTAAGACGCCGAGGGGTAATGACATGATTTGGTTCATAGATAGGTTGACTAAGAGTGCTCATTTTCTTGCTACTCGTGAGACGGCATCGCTTAGTAGATTGGCCACTTTATATGTTGATGAGATCGTGTCCAAGCATGGAGTTCTATTATAGATTGTTTCGGATCATGATAGTAGATTTAATTCTAATTTCTGAAGGGGTTTGCATAGAGAGTTAGGTACTAGAAGTCATTTGAGTACCGCTTATCTCGCAGATGGATGGACAGAGTAAGGGGACTCTCCAGACTTTAGAAGACATGTTGAGATCGTGTGTAATCGAGTATGGTCGTGCTTGGGATTCACACTTGCCGTTGATAGAGTTTGCTTATAATAACATCTATCACTCGAGTATAGGTATGTCGCCTTAAGAGTTGTTGTATGGACGGAAATGTAGGACTCCTGGTTGTTGGTTGGAACCGGGGGAGAAACAGTTTGCAGGGCCAGAGATAGTGCAGATTATAGCTGACAGAGATAGTGCAGGAATAAGCTCATTGATCTTGTGCTAATTAAGTGGAAGCACAATAAGGGTGAAAGCTTGACATGAGAGACAGAGTCAGTGATGATGGATCGTTACCCGCATTTGTTTGCACCTGAGTAGATTCTGGGGACATAATCCTTTTAAGGAGGAGGTAATTGTAACATCCCGATCTCTTTTATGCTATGTCGTTAATTTTGACCGTTAGTCAAAGTCGGTCTTCCGTTAAGTGTTTTTTTTACTTATGTTGGAATTTAATGTGATAATACTTATTATGTGCTATGTGGATAATTATGTGGTATTTATGTAGATTAAAGTGTGTCATTTATGTATAAAACCCGTGTTGTGTTCCCGTTAGTGCGCTATGTCGTTATTTGGAATTAAGGTGATATTGTGGAGTTTAAATGAGGGCATAAAGGTCATTTGACCTGAGAAGACTGCAGGTTAAGGGTCTAATTAAGGTGTCATTAGTTCATTTTTAGTTTCTTAAGTAAAAGATAACCACCATTTTGGAGCCCTAGCACTTCTATAGCATTTCTTGATCATTTGGTTGCGATTCAAAGGAGTTTTCAAGAGTTTTTGTGTGGATTATTGTTCCTACAGGTATATATCATTTTCCTCATTCAATTGTGGTCTTTTTCATGTAGACATTGGGTTCATTTATGGTCTTAAAGGTTTATGGAATTTCTATTGAGTTATTAATCGATTTCAAGGGTTTTCGGTTAAGTTATTGGATCATTGTTGTTGGTAATCCATCCATGGAACAATTGATGGTTTCAAGCCATCAATTTTACCTTAATATGATGTATTTTGATTTCCAAGGGTTAGATTTGAGGTTTGGGGTCGAATGGTGATCAAATGGTTGAGTTTTTATGATCAAAACTCGAAGTGGTGCTGCCAGGGCCCCAATGCGGCGCATTGGGTTGGATGCAGCGCACTTTTAAGTGCCGAGCCACCCAATGCGTTTAGTGATGCGCCGAGTGATGCGTCGAGTTGGTCGTTTGGCCTTGTTTTGCCTGTTTAGAGTCCTTTTAAACCATTTTAAGTGGGTATAAGTTATGGGAATGAGTTGGAATCATTAGGAAGTGTAATTAGGGTCTAATATTGATATTTGTATGATTATAGGTTGTCGGGAACACAACGAGAGTACGGTAAAGTCGTTTGTGAGTTGTTAAGTGACTATTGAGGTAAGATAACTTACTTTTGACACACGAGGGACACAACAAAACTTAGTTATGATAATTACTCTTTATTTTATAATGTTTGAACAATCTCATGCATATGTGGGGTATAAGATACTTGTGGGAGGTTAATCATGGGGTTTATGTTGTACGTTTGAGTAATTATGAGCTTGTTGGCCATGTTTATGCTTAATGTCGCCTGTGATTGCGTTGTGATTGATTTGTGTGGACTTGTTGACATAGTACACTAGACATGAATTAAGTTATCATGTCACGTGCACGATAAGGGCCCTATTGTTGATGTGTAGAATTGGTTGCAACCTATTTGTGTTGATAAGTCTCGAGCATTGTGTAGTAAGAGTTAAGCTTAACCCACAGTTAGCCTATTTAGGCTAGTTGTGCTGCGTAGACACACGAGGGCACTGTACATGTTCTCGTGTGATACAATTAGCGTTGATAGAGTAATTCCGGGTGATGTGATTGACCACCAGTGTAGTAACGGGTTACTCATGGATTTGGTTATGTCTATCCATAACGACAATGATGGACCACCGAAAGGTTTACCCATCAAGTCGGGTGTGGGGTTACATGTAAGGCTATGTAGCCGCCTCACACAACCTTATTTGTGTTGATTTATTTGGCATAACCTTGTGTTGATTAAGTGGATTGTGTTGCTTGAGATGTTGTGCTTTACGTATGCATGAGTTGATTTTATAATGTCTTAATTGGCAACCCATTGTTGTTCTAACCTGTTGCCCTACTTAGCTTTTTAAGCTAACACTTGCTTTGTGAAAATGTGTTGTGCCTCAGGTTAGACGTTGAATGAAGTTGATGGCTTGAATGTGAGCGGGGTAGCTATTACTGGAGCTAGTGGATGTTTGGCTTTAGTTACCCGTAGTTGCTTTTACTTGAGTAGACTTGTCATTTAGCCATTTGGCATTTATTATGTTGATTGTGGCTAGCTTCCTTTAATTATTGTGATGATACGTGTCATGTAGCACCATTTTGGGTATTTCTGATTCCGTTAGGAATCAATTGGGATTTTTAAACGTTGCTTCCGCATTTTACTTGACGGAGTTATGTTTTATGTTGAAAAGTTTTTTGAATCCACATTTTATAAAGTAGGGTGTTACAAGTTGGTATCAGAGCAGTAGTTTAAGTGCACCATTGGCCATAGGTGTTGGTCTTGGACTTAAACGAGTAGTGTTTTGCGCATGTTAGCTTAAGTAATTGTGCCTTAGCTTTAAGATGTTTGCTTTTAGGATGGGTTAGGTTGAGTGTGAGAGTAGGATTGAGGCCTTTTATGTGTAGTCTATTATATGTGCATAAATATGTTATATAGCCTCATTTTCCGTACTTTCCGCTATATCCGTCGCTAAAATTTTATCGTGTGGTTTTATAGAAGTATGGTGAATACAAGGAACAGGAATGGTGGTACCGGAGTGGGTGTCACTGACCTGAATGATCGTGTAGAGAATAATGCTCCTACTGCAGCTGAGTTAGCCGAATTGTTGCGTACAATAACTAATGAATTGACAAGGACCATGGCTGAGTTGAATGAGGTGAGAGCTCAGAGGGATATTCTTTTGAATCAGCCTGAAGGGTCAACCGAGAGTCATCTACGTCGGAATCTCCGACATGATGAACCATCATCTACTCGCAATACTACTGGTGGTACTCCTACGGTTCATTCCAATATTTATAGCAAGTTACATACACATAGCGACAGTGACAATACGGTACCCGTGTAATACGCAAGTAAATAACTTATAAGTTATTTGTAATATATCATTACAGATTCATAACCTTTGGAAAAAATAATGACAAATCTCAATGTTTATGATCAAATAACTAACTTATTATTTGACACGGTTAACATTGTAATGTAAAAACCCGATCAATGTGGACATACTCATGATGAACTTAACCAGATTTTTGCACTTGAATCTATATCAACATCTATTTTTTAATATATAATTATTCATCTCAACTTTTACGACTGTTTTTACTTTATATATTTTACGAGGAATCAGTATTAAATAAGATATAAACGTGCAACGCACGGGGTCTAACCTAATATTTTAATAACTCTATTTCTATAATTATTATTTTAAAAAAAGGTTAAAAGTGTAAATTGGTAATGGGAAAATAAAAAGCGTAAATTAAATTAATGACATGTGCTGATTTAATTAATTTAAAGAAATTAAATGCTTTGATTGGTCAATAGTTGTTAGGTCAGTTGTCTTTTAATATATATTAAGAATTAAGATAAGATTATAAGCTACGGTACTTTTAAAAATTTACGTTAAGTAGTTTATGTCTTAACAACTTTTTTCTTAATAAGTTATTAAATTTTGTTAGGTCAAACAAAGTTTATAAGCTTGAACTCACTACAAGAAAAAAGGTTATAAAAACCATAAATTTATGGTATGTTGTTTAAAAGTCAAAATGCTTATAAAAAGTTTATTTTAGTTTGAGCTTATTTTTTTTTTTTAAAAGTTAAGCTTCTGGCTTTGTTTTATTAGCTATTTGTTTACGGCTTATTTATAAAATAAGCTCCCGGAAAATAAGCTCTTAGAAAATAAACTACTTGAAGTAGCTTGTAAAAAATTGAACTTATAAATGCTAAAATACATTAATACTCTCAAAAGATTTTTATCTTATTTTATTGGTACGTAATTTTGTGTCATACATTATTATTTTTAAAGTTGAACTTCAGCTACTTCATCTAACACTTTTACAAAAATATAAATTCCAATTAATTCTCGGCTCTAAAAGTAAGCTATTAGCTACAAGCTCCCCAAAATTTCTATAAACTACTAGATCAATGCTCGCGCGATGCGGCAACGATTGAGGTAGCAGTGGTGTGGTGGTGGCGGCAACGGGTGGTGGTGGTGGCGAGTGGTGGTGGTGGTGGCGGTTGCGACTGGTGGTGGTGGTAGCGGCGGCGGCGCGTAGTGTAGGCTATTTATGTAAAAGGGGGTAGTGTAGTTATTTTAGGAGTTAAAGGATATGTGTTGTAAATTAATTTCATTAAAGATATTATAGGTATATCAAGTGAAGATTTTAAAATAATAAAGGGATTATTACTTGTGGATGTAACTAACTATGACCAAATAATAAAATGTTTATGTCATGTAATTAACTTTCAAATCCTGGTTATTGGATGTACCCAGGTATCTGTGACAACCATATAACCTGCCACTTATAAGTTTTTGATTGGTCCGGTACATTCAATAACCGGGATTTGAAAGTTCATTACATGACATAGATATTTTACGAGATCTTTATATAACATAGACATTTGATCATAGTTAGTTACATTCACAGGTAATAATCCCAATAATAAATAAATAAAAATAGGGGTATTTTGGGTAGTTCAAAATTGTAATTTAAGAAAATGGGGGTTGATGCTTTATATAGTAGTATAGATAAGCGATATGTCATGTAAACCAAATGATAAACACAAATACTTATTAACTTCGGTTATATATGACTTAGGTAAAGATACGTATATATCGTAAACCTTTTAGGGTTTTATTATTGGGAAAAAACTTCCGGCAGTCAACATCACTCGGGAAGGGTGATGTTAATGTAAAATGAGGGGTTGTTATTATGAATATCAGATAGATAAATGTTGAAGATGTAAAAATTAAAAAAAAATTGTTCCTTGCTGCATTAAATATGGCTGCTGTTGACAGCAACTAAGGTAACCACTTTATTATTACGGATTATACTAGGTAGATATTTACGTGGATAATTGGGTTTGCATTACCAATTTAAGGGAAAGAGAAGGGTTAGGGTAAAATCACGGTGAAAGATCGAGAGAGAGTGGAGAGTTGTTTATCAACCGACAAAATTAAATCTAATAAGGAGTTTTTTTTTCTTTGTTCTTTTTTTTATAAAATTTTTAGAATGGTGAGTTAGTTCTTAGCTATCGAATACCAACAAAAAAATCCAAGCGGGCAGTATGCAAACCTCGATCCACGATCCACGTTCCCTCGATATCACCCCAAGGGAATGGTTACAATGACAAAGGTGTCATAACATCTAGCTTTTTCAAAAACTGTTTCTTTTATTAGTTATTTACCACTACAAGAAAAATAATTTTTTGTGCTCTTTGTCGTTGCTATACACTTTTGGCGACAACATTTTGCGAAGACTGACGTCGTCGCTAAAGTCTTGTCGCCTAATGTACGTTGCGACATATGTATACAACAAGAATATAGATCAAGTTAAACTTGGATAGCCTAAGTGAGCATACAATGGATAGACGACAGATGTTTTTTCGTCGTCATTGAACCCGAGTTAAACTTGGATAGCCAAAAGTGAGCAGTAGATAGATGTTTTTTATAAATGCCTAAATGTGACATACGTATACAACAAGAATAAATGTGGAGGTGGAAGATAATCCTTAAAAGTTGAAAGAACGGTTGTAAGACAAAATTGATGATGCAAATTTGTTATCAAATGATGAAGTCTTGCTGAAGATTTATTTAATTAATAACTAAAACATAGTATATAGTATTAATAATTAACTAATGGTTGAGAAGTAAGATTTTCCCATTTCTTGATAAATAAAGCAAGTACAATTTTTGTTTCTTAATTTACCTTTACAGTCCATTTTTGGGTCATAGACAAGTAAACATCAATAGTTTTCACAAGTCTTTTTACGTTATAAAGAAAATAAAAGTAATCCAAAGTTGCTCAAAATACGTTTTATATATATATAATTGCGTCTCAGTAACTTACTTTTATTTAAACAAACAGGCTTTTATAGTATAGATATTTTCAGGCTAATTAAACTAAATAAAAATGTAATACAAGTTTCTAAAAAGTTAATCTTTCATAAACCAAATCATGTTGTTCAAGTTAAAATGAAATTCATTATGTGTTGACAAACTTAAAGAGAGGTAATGCATTAAAGAAGTTAATACACATATAACATAATATAATAATATAACATTAAGCTACCATAACATGCAATCAAGGGCGAAGCTTAGTTGCCCGGCTTGCCCCCTTCCCGTACTAAAATTCTCAAGCTTCGCTACTGCTTGTAATATATACATTAATTGTATACATTTTATGTATATACGTAGGTTATAGTGTTTTTTTAACCTAGCTAGATCACGTACATATTCTTTTAGATATGTACGATCACTGTATACAATAGCCATACGAAAAACATACCCAACACATATATATACACGGTCTTTTTTTAGAATGTTTTCCTAAAAAAGAAAACAGTTGTGGCGCATTCAATTCCGAAATCGTCTAGTCTTGTAAAGATGTAATTATAGAAAACAGACATGAAGAGCTTCAATGCCAATCTTTCTACCAATCTACCAATATAACTAAAACAGGATTGAAGTGTTTTTTGAAAGACATGTATGATAACACATTTTTTTTTTTTTTAATGTAGTTAATTACAATATTATTTTTATAGTTATATAGTTAAGTATTCATATACATGTATAACATATTAGATGTTAATTGCCAGTTTGCCACTTTAAAGACTGCTAATTAACACAAAATGCTTCATGATGCAAAAATTAATAAATGAGATAAATGTGTTTTATTTCGTAACTCAAAAGCTAAAGAAAAGATGGAGGTAGTGGATTACACATGCAAAACATTCACGTACCTAAACTTTATTAGACATTCTGGTTCAATTCGTAACTATTTTATTGAGGATACACCAAAATGTCAATTTAATCCTTGTTTCATAATCTTAAATTTCATTCTATATATAAACCCCATAACACCTCTTCAAACAATCTCAACATTAATCTCTCTAAACAATAATAAGAGAGATTTTAATCAAGCGAGAAGCTAGAACAGAGTCGTAGAATTGAACCAGAAAATAAGAATCCGGTCACAGGTAAGACGATCGATGGAGATGTCGTCGAATGGTTGGTTTTGGATGTTTTGCAAGCAAGGAAGACCGTATGTTGGGGTTCTTTTTCTACAACTAGGATACGCTATCAATGGGATTCTAGTAAAGTCGGCTTTAAACGAGGGGCTAAATCCTTACACATTTTCTGTTTATAGAAATGTTGCTGCAGCAGTTGCTTTTGGCCCTTTTGCTCTATATTTTGAAAGGTATCATATAATCCCCCCTTAATATTTCTTACTAGCTAGGATGAAAATTTATAAATAAATTGTGCTTGTTGCACAATATATATTGATTAAGTGTGTGCTATATAAACGTTACTCCGTATTTAATTACGATATATCCATGAAATATATAACATCTAACTAATATTATCAATTTATTATATGACAGGAAAGTTCGTACTCAAATGACATTTTCTGTATTTTGGAAGATATCATTGCTGGCGCTAATAGAGTACGTAGTAGAATTCAAAAACACATTTGGCTCAAAAGGTCAAATCGTGTATGATGTGCGTTATATCTAATATTTCTTTTAACATCAGGCCGGTTTTGGACCAAATACTATACTATACGGGGATGAAGTATACAACGGCAACCTTTGCCATTGCAATGTGCAACATTCTCCCTGCGCTAACGTTTGTCATGGCATGGATATTTAGGTACTATATATATATATGACTTGCTTAGCTTATAATTAGAGTCGTGCCGTCTGCTCGCGTGTGAATATATATATCTGCTCATGTTTTGTAGGCTTGAGAAGGTCAATGTCAAAAAATTACATAGTCAAGGTAAGATCTTAGGAACCTTGGTGACGGTAGGAGGGGCTATGGTTATGACCCTTGTTAATGGACCACCTATTCCATTGCCATGGACCAAGGAGGGAACAGGGGTGCACCATGCTGTGGCCTCCACTGCCATGGTCTCACAAGACCAGCATATCAAGGGTGCCATCATGATCACTGCTGGTTGCTTTTGTTGGGCTAGCTTTTACATTCTTCAGGTTATTAATTATTACATTTTCTATTGTTTATTTCCTTTTCCATCACTTTTACCATATGTTTTACATGTTTATTAGTATAATTTTGTCACATCATAAAAATGGGTCCTATTCGTATCAAAATTGTTCCAAAAGACGACAATAAAATTATATTTCTTTGATGGACTATATTGAATCAATTAAATTTAAGTTGTATCTATTAACCATTATACTGAAAATAAGTCGTATTTAAAAATTTCCAGGCTATGACTCTCAAGGAATATCCGGCTCAATTGTCACTTACTACGCTTATATGTACGATGGGTGCTTTACAAGGAACTGTTGTTACTCTGGTAATCGAAAACGCTAAATCTGGCATATGGTCGATGCATAAAGAGACAGAACTTGTAGCAACACTGTATAGCGTACGAAGCCTTTTAATTCTAACTTTGTTCTTTTGTCTTCTTAATTTTCTTCTATAATTTACCTTAATCTAAACTATGATTTTCTGATGCGCTGCAGGGAATAGTTAGATCAGGGGCTAGTTACTATGTTTCGGGCCTAGTTATGAAGGAAAAAGGACCCTTTTTTGTGACTGCCTTCAATCCCTTGGGTATGGTAATTGTTGCAATTGTGAGCTCATTCGCTCTAGCCGAACGATTAGTTTTAGGAAGGTATGAAAATATCTTAATGTGTTTGGTTATATATCTAACAAATAGACCATTTTTATTATTTGATTTTCCATCAATTAAAATGTCCATCTCCAATATTTTCAGGGTTGTGGGAGCATTCATCATTGTTGTAGGTTTGTATCTAATCATATGGGGTAAGAGTAAGGACTCAAGCTTATCAAGTTTCAAAATCACTGAAGTAGAAATTTCTGATCAAGAAGCATCAGACGAAAAATATTTAGATAATAAAAAAGCTTCAAAGGAAGATCCTAAAGCCGAAGCTAATGTTTAATTCTTTCAACAACACAATAAGTGAAAATTTCTTCCAAGTTTTTGAGGTTTTTATTAACTCAAAGACTGGTGGAGATTGATGGCTGGATTTCCCAAGCACGACGTCGTTTAGGCTACTTTCAAACACATCGCTTGAACTACGCACTTGTTAAATCTAGCTAGCCGAGCTCAATGCTGCTCAAATATTGGGTTTCAGACCATCAACTTCTTGTTTCTTGTTTTGATTGTGTTACTACTTATGGGTTCAAATCTAATCAAAGTCTTTGTTTCTTTTCTTAATATATATGTAACTTAGCTAAAACCCACAAATATCTTTTGGAAAAAAAAATTAAACTAAACCTTACTACTATCGTACATTTATGTAAGATCTTGTTTATTGGATTGAGATTCTCTAACTTTTTTTTTTTTTAATATGTTGGATCATATTGAAATTTTGAAAGAATAAAGATAAATAGATCCCTATTTTTATTTAACTAATTTTTTAATATTCACAAAAGTTTAAAATGACCAATCATGTTTAAAATGAACACGAGAGGTCCTGATAAAAAAAAATAATTTAAAATGTTTGTTTTATTTGGTATATCTTGATATGAAGTCATGATCATATCAAAAAAAAAAGTAAATTTTTTTTTCCAAGTTTTATCTACAATTGTGATATATGCTTTGAAATAACCTTTGTATCTGATTTAATTTGTAAAAAATCAATGTTTTGATCATGATAATAAATCAATGATTTAATATGTAACAAAGCTTTGAAGATCAATCTCATTTTTAAGTTAAAGATCGATCATCTTCATCAATCCTGGCCTCCAACAGCTCAAATTTTGCTTGCTTTCCTAGGCAAAGAGGAAGGGTTGACCTCTCGATAGTAGAAGAGAGAAACCCTACTTTCTATCTTACTTTTGATAAAAGGTAAGAAGAAGATGAATCTAAAATTGACCCGAGTTTTTTCACCTTTTTGTAGTACTTGCAGCTAGAGTCTCGGGATGAATTTAAAATTGAAATTGCATGTATGTTTTTTTAGATTTGTAATTGTATACTTCGCTTATAAGTTCCTTGCTAGTAGCTTTTTTTATATTTATATAATTTCGCCGTTAAAAAAAAGTTAAAAAGAAGGGTCATTTCCATTTTCCTTTAGTAAGAAATTTGGGTCATTTCAACAACCGAGAGATAATCTCAGACCAAAAAACCATGACGACAATACTGATAACAATTTTCAAGAGAGGTAATATGTGCAAGACTGAAAGACCACAAGAACGATTTTTATGATTTACTAAATGTTTTAATAACTAACAGGTTTGGATCAGGTAGAAAATACCTACTTTAGAAACATGGGTTAAATGTTCGATTTTCAATCAATCCTTTGAAAGCATTCTTGATTGTGTGTCATCAATTCTAACAATTTCTTGATTGTCACCATATTATCTACTCCTCATTGGTGAAATGCTTGTGTGTCATCAATTCTATCAATTTCTTCTTCTTTTTTTTAACAACATTTAAAATCACAAATTTTCTTTAAATAAATATTTTGGACTACAAAAATCTTGAAAAGTGTTCATTTAAAATCCCGGTTGGTGCATTTTAACTTTTCCTTCAATGACGTGTGGGGCCCATGGGGAGACCTATTTCCCAAATGATGGTCGAGGGTTCGAATCTCCATTCGTTCACAATAACCATGGGTGCCCATTGCGTGGGAGTCTTAAAGGTAGTAACCTCTTGTCGGGTGGGGGAACTAGGTACCAAGGCGGTACACAGTGTTTGAGTGTCCCTGCCAGTCAAACACTTTTTTCCCAAAACATCATACGAATATCAATCAGCAACTAAATTAAATACCAATATATTATGAATAAAATAATCAACTTTTTATTTGTTTCCAAATAAATAATTGCTATCAAAAATCTTTTTATCTTTGTCGACTAAACAAACCTATTACTATTTATTTTAACCAAAACATTATACGAATATCAATCAGGCAACTCAATTTCTTCTTGTTGTTCTTATAGATGTTTATGTTTTTTAAGTCGCAATCATATCGGGATTGGATATCGTTATTGTTTTTGTGGTATGTTCTTTTTTTACGTTAATTGTATATTCTTTTATCTCCACACGGGTTTTTGTTTGCAATTAAGATTTGCTTCTGTATGACCACTAATTGCTTGATAAAATGATTAACGAGCTAAATAACTCTTGAAATCCAATTTCCAATTAATTGGTTAAATATATTAACATGTAATCAATATAGGGCCGAGCTCGGGTTTTATACATAAAGTTTTTGAACAACTTCAGCGTCTTCATTTTAGTAGTTCTGTTAGTTTTATACGTTTGAATGGTTAAATATAAGATTTAAACCGGACAGATACACCAATGTATAAGGCCTATGTCCTTGCACAAATTTGGAAGGTCTCATGTTTCTTAAGATAACAAAAATTCATATTAACCCGTACATCGCGGGGATAGAATCATACACCTAATAACTTAAGCATACATAAAAACTAATGCCTTAAATTAACCATTCAAGTAGTTAAGCATTGAGCTTTTGTTAAGTTATTTTTTAGGAATATATATCAATACGTGCAACGCACGGGAAAACCTAGGTATTATTATTATATATCACAAATCTAGTTCAAACTTATGAAATACGGAGTAAAAACGTAAACTAACAATCTTAATCAATGTACTCGCTTTGCAAATTTCAACTTTCAAGATTACCGCCTTTTTGAAGATACTCGAATGCTAATTGGCATCTTCCATCACCTAAATTTCAATCATAAGCAATGACAATTTTATTTTACTTTAAGCTAAACTATTTGCGTAATGCATGCAACGGACATCCAACAACTTAGTTCCCGGAACTGAATAGATGAAAAGATAACATAATTTGTTATATCCTTTTTAAGGGGGAAAAAAAAATTCAATGAAAAAAGATATTTTATATGTGTTTTAACATAAGACATATTTGAGAATTAAAAATTTAAAAATATAAGTGATAATATTTTTTGCTCAAATATATATATGTTTTTATAAAATACAATACATGACAAGAGATCGATTTGTAAGGTTTATTTGTGACGCTGATCATTCAATTGCATTGAAAAGCTTCCTGAAGGCCCGGTTGATGACGTGCAATTTACCTCATTGCTTCTGCAGCTTCCAAAGGTTATCCAAGCTACAAAAATTACAAAATATTTGTTTGTTTATAATAAGAATCAATTTTATCATTGCCACATTGCTTTTCTATAGAGGCGACGAAATGAGAGGGTATGTCGGGTTGGCTAACGGGTCAAAACATGTTTAGTTGAACACATGTTTTTAATAAATGGATCAGGTCTCGACCTGCAAACAATTTTTGCCCATTTTTAAATAGTTATTGCGTTGAATATGATTAGAATTTAAAATGGAGTATTATGATTTACGAGGCTATAAACATTAAAATACACTTTGCATGACTTTCAACTTTTTTCTGACCCATTTGACCGGTTTTTCTTTTCGCAACTTCTTTTAATATGTATAATATTCCAACTTGTCTCATTCAGAAGACACACACAAACCGCTAGCTGCTGCTCAATTTGGCAACTAGCAGATTCTGCCACCATCAACACGATTAACATAACATATATAACATATAATGTTTTGCCCAATAACATAACAGCACTACGAAGACCCCGAATAATATATAACAAAAGACATAAGAAACAAGAAGTACTAGTACGTGCTCAAAACTGCACGGTCGTCGTCGCTGAATGGGGTCGAGGAAATTGTAATATGGGCGTTGTCTGTCTAGTTTAGTAATATGTGTTGGTACAAGAACTGATTTAGCTAGTATGTAAAATCTTGTTCAATGGTTTGCATGCAGATTTAAGATTATATATGGTGTCATGGAATAACAAACACAAACAATAATATATGTCTGTATGTAATATAAAGGGATAAGGGCATATGAATGTAACCAACTATGACAAAATGGTTATGTAGTGTAGTGACCTTACATATTGGATAT
>JAOEHQ010004096.1:3294-18268 GCA_025447715.1 Asclepias incarnata
TGTTTTTATGGGTTTTTTTGGGTTGGGTTTTTTTCTTTTGTTTACCCCCCCCCCCCCCCCCCCCCCAAAAAAAATACTTTAGTGGTTGTCATTAGTAAAATCCACAAAATACATTAATAACTTTCTGACCATCATTATTATTATTAATCAATATATATAACTAAGCTCGTACGTGAACTCAGACACTTATCTTTCTTTCAAGCGTCACCTATGATCGTCTTTCGTTTATAACAAATATACTGTGAATCACGAACGTGAAAGTAGTTTTTATTTTTTAAAATATTATTTAGCAAATCAAAATCCATAAAAGTCTTTAATGAAATATCCAGAAAACAATAAATAAATATCTTTTGACATCACCAAAGGCCACAAAACCAAACCTCAAATCTTTTTCTTTTTTTTTTAACATGAAATTTTATTAAAGAAAACGGTTGAGAATAAATCAACCGAGAATAATACATTTACATTAAAAGGATAAGATTTTGCATCTATTCGACCCGCCTAATAGAACTCTTCCTATTACGAGAATTAAACCACGAGTAAGAATACAACACAATCGAGTCGAATAATCAAATATCAAATCTTAATCTAATAATTGAAAGCAATATTCATAACATAATTTAATCCTAATCAATGTTTTAAAAACCGGTTTAAACCGTCTGATTGAATCGGTGTCATCGGTTCAAAAGGGTCCGGTTTTTTTTTGTTAGATCGACAGACGATTGAACTCGCCAATTTTTGTGGTTTTCAATTTTACTAAAAAAATATTCAATAACTACTAGTGAGTTTATTACTTAGTATTTAATGTATTTTGTATTTTTGGAGTTTCCAAAAATCTTAGATAAAGTTTTTAGAATAAGAGTTATTATTATTATTATTATTATTATTTTAAATGAGCAATTTAATATTACTTTTAAATTAATTGTAAGTTAAAAATAACTTTTTTTTTTTCTTTCAAAAACATAAGATAATACAATTTCATATAATGGCATAATTAACACTTTTGAAATACATATAACATTGAGCTTAAACTAAAAAGGTTTTTTGATGCCTAATGAATGAATGTAGTATAACATAATTTCGACCGAATTTTTATTGTCCAAAATTTTTTGATGCGCTGAACAGTCTTCTCTTTGGCCCATCCTTAAACCCAGCCGTGATTATCGATCTCATTTGATAACAATCCAAATCAAAGTTGTGTGAATATCAATATCAAAGTTTTTATACATCACTAAAATCCAAAATTAATATATCTTAAGTGTATAAGTGTATTTAGTTTCGTAGACAGCGTGGCAGGTTGTTCGGTGACCCATGTTGTGCTCACGTACAACAATGCTCATCTATTTGGCTAAGCTGTCGACTATTTCGGCTCGTTTGCCATAAATTTACTACTCGATATGCAGGGCCGGCCCTATAGTTTAATAAAACTAAGCATCCGCTTTGGGCCCCCAAAAGTCTAGGGCCCCATATTTTACATAATGAGCTTAATGTTTTATGTTTTGTATATTTGGGCTTAATGTTTTCTTATATTTTACCTTTCCAGTTCCAGCCTTCCTTTAAAATTAAAAAAAAAAGATCGATAAAAACCTCACATAACTCTCTTCAGTAGGAATATGCACTATATGCTAATAAATTAGGCCCCCAAAATTGATCTCGCTTAAGGCCATCGAAAAATTTGGGCCGACACTGTCGATATGTATATATCTGTTCCCACATGGGGTTATTTTTGCTTATTTTTTGGTTATTTAGTATGTTAATTGATGTTCCAGTGTAAATACATGATTTATATAGCTACATAATGTGTAATAAAATATATACATTTAAACAATCACATGGAAAAAAATAGTACATTATGTATATAAAAAAAATAAGTAACACCCAATGCCGTCTTCCACGGGTTTTGGGTCCCAATACCACGACGGTGTATGGGGAAGGTTGAGATGTAGACAGCCTTACCCCTATCTTATATTTAATTTATTACAATACTTTTGATTATTATGTTAGCACTCGTGTAAGTATGCATTTTGCTACTTCTTCTTCTATTTAAGTTTTATGTGATGACTTCACGAAAATATGATTCGTATTTGATAGTTGACTAATACAAAAGTACAAATATTTGATTTGACTCTTTTAGATTATTTAGGAATTAAATTGAAAAAGATTAAAGCAAAAAGGAAAAGATTTATCAGCTAAGATGAAAAAGATAAGTGAAATATAATGTAGGCTTGCAATATAAGTCTAGCTATATTTAACACAAACTTTTTAAAGATGTCATTTATTGGTGTCAAAATTTAACAGTTTGAGTAGACTACTTACATTTGGGATCAATATTAATACGGTAAATAAACATGATTTATATACATTTAATTTTAAATCATTCTTATATCAAAATACTAGATTATTTTACTGCGGGTAAACATATGTAATTAATTATATTTAATTTTTCAAAATAACAAACATTGAAAGTTATATCTACTACATGTTGTTAAATAATTCAGTGCTAAATGTAATGATGTATATGCAGTTTAATGATATATGATTTTACAATGCATATTTTTAAACTATATGTAAAATCTCTAAGTTTTAAAACAAAAGTTACGTACAGTTTGTCTTAATATTGCCTAATCTTTGTATAGATTCTTCAAACAACTGTATTACAAAGTATATTATCGATGCATACACAACGAACATATAAATCGATCACATAAATCAAAATACATGAATCGATCAACTGTATGTATTTTTGATTTATGTGATCGATTTCTATTTTCGCTGAGTATGCATCGATAATATACTTTGTAATATAGTTGTTTGAAGAATCTATAGAAGGATTCGGTGATATTAAAACAAACTGTATGTAACGTCCGTTTTAAATCTTAGAGATTTTACATATATTTTAAAAATATGCATTGGGGAATCATATATCATTAAACTGTATATACATCATTATGTTCACTACATAATTTTGAATTATTTAACAACATGTAGTAGATATATCTATCGATGTATGTTATTATGAAAAGAAAGAAAAAAAAAAGATTGTCCGTTTTTTGGCTTGTGAAGCCGTGGTCCACAATAAACCCTTGTATAGAATACGACCCAAAATACTCTTTTGACCCTTCAACTTTGGGTCTTTATTCCAGCTCTACCAAACATTGCATCCACCCATTAGACTTCCATTTCCTATATGCAAGCCACAATTAGCAACATACTTAACATATTTTAGTCCATGATTAGATCGTTATATTTAGCAAAGACATCAGCATGCATGACTGTTAGACCATCTGGCTAGTAGTTTTTTATTTTTATTTTAATAAAGTGTAATTACTTTTTACAAGATGTATAACCCATTTTCACATAATACATACACGTTCAATATAGCCCATTTTAATTAACATTTTTAATTGACATGCATGGGAGGTCCTTCAAAACAAAATATTTATTGTATACTACTCGTTTTACATGATGCATAAACAATTTATTTCAATTATTTGCTCATAAACTCATACTCATCCATGTTCACCATTCTATTTAATCAATAGAAAATGTATCTTTTTATTTACAGTGTTTAAGAGATGAAATATTTTACAATTATTAAGTAATAATTTTTTTACAATACTTAAAAATTGGAATTTTTAATTTCATATTAACACTTCAGATAAAAAGATTAAAAATGTTTTCCATATGTAATATTTTACAAACTATAATATTATTCTATTATATCTTTATTTGATTATTGCAATTAAATAAATCTCATACATAGATGTAAAAATAACATTGTTTCTCGGTCAAATTTATTCGTAACATAGTTGATAATACTAATCTCCCGCATGGTGCCATGGCTACGAGATGGAACAAATTTGTCCCCCGTAAGGTAAATATTTTTGTTTGGCGTCTTTTGCGTGATAGAATCCCGACGCGATTAAATTTGGTTGATAAAGGCATTGATTTGCCTTCTGTGTTATGCTCGTTGTGCAACATGGCTGGGGAGAATATTGAGCATTTGTTTGGGCACTGTTCAATTGCAAAAAAGATTTGGGCTTCGGTGTCAAAGTGGCTACAAATTGATTTAACTAATGTTATGGGCCCAAGGGAATTAGTTGAATGCTTGGATGATCTGCGTATGTCCTCAACAAATAAGAAGATTATTGAAGCTATTATATTTGGCGGGTGGTGGTCAATTTGGAAATTTCGGAACGATGTGCTTTTTGCTACAAGAAATCATCGGCAGGAACTACTGTTTGATTTTTTAGTTGCTCATACTTACTCTTGGTATTCTATTAGATGCAAGAAGAATCACATCTCTTGGGTCGATTGGATGTATAATCCTCTTCTTGTTTCTTAACGGGTTCGATTTCCCTCGGGACTTATTTGGGGTGACATCAAAAACATCCACGGAGTGAAAACCGGTGGCTCGGCCTCCGTTGGATGAAGATTTTTCTCCGTAAATGGCACGAGTTTTTTTATCTTTTTTTGTTACCCTCGTAGTTCAAGTTCCGGGAAGTATCTAGATTGTGTTGATTGTTTTGATCTAGATATGGTTTTATCTTGTAATTGTAACTGTTTTGTACATTTGTATTTTGGGCTTCTAGTACTTTGCTAGTCGCCTTTATTTTTAATATAAATTGTCGTTCTAAAAAAAAAAGATTTAAAACCTTGAATAAGGAATCAACTTTCAAGAAAAGTAAGAAGAAGTATATAACAAATATATAATAGTATTTATTCAATTAGTTATAAAAAGCGACAATTAAAAATATATAAATAGACAAGTATATATAACAAATTCTATTATATTATTCATCTTTTCAAAAAGCTCATAATTCAAGTGGATATCAACTATACCAATATTTTCATTTTTTATGTTTGTTTTTTCAATTTTATTTTTATCATTCACATTAATATATTTGTTTGTTTCACAATAATTTTAATTATTCGTCAAATAACAATTATTTTACCCTTAATTAACTGTTACTGTATCTTTTTGAAAGTTTTGTTTTTAAAAATCAACTTAGTTTTAAATATAGGTAAAAAGGATTTTTATCTTTATATGAGCTAAAAATTTCATTAAATACATCTGTTTATCAAATCACAACTGCTTTTTGTGGACAATATTAATGAGTTGGTACTCGGTAAAAGTAATACACTACATTTAAAAGTTCAAGCCATAAGAGAAATTTTAACAAAACATTTCAAAAAATGAAGGAAAAATAAGTTACTGGAAACCTGAGTTCATATACATAACAATCTATGAACCAAGCTAAATTTAAAAATTGAACAACTAACAAACCAAGTCTGTTACACAAAAAATGAAAGAAAAAGCAAAAACTTGGTAAAAAAAAAAATTAACATTTGAAAACTATAATAATGATTAAAAAAAATCGACAAAAATAAAAAAATTGAAACCAATAATAGAAGTTAAATGTCAACCCGACCAACATACACAACATAAAAAAAAGAAGGTAGAGATATTATATTGGGCTTATTTCACCAAAATGTAATGAACTTTATCGAGAAATAAATATTGTAAATAAACTTTCAAAATTAAGATTTAATGTAATAAACTTTACAATCATCACCGTTTTACGTAAAAATTATAAACAAAAATAAATAAATAAGACCTTGTTATAAACTACAGAAAATTAGTATATCAACATTTAAATAAAAAGAAAAACCAAATTTAAGTTGTTAAAAATGAAAATGAATAATGTAAATATATATCAAGTAAATTATAAACAAAAATAAATAAAAAATAATAATTAAAAACTGTAGAAAATTAGCATACTAAATTTTAACATAGCAAATATACATAAAAATCAATATAAAACATATTTAAACAACTCAAATTGAAAATATATTAAATTAAACATAAAAAAAACCTTAATATATACATTGGATAATCATATTTACATTTTTTTTTAATTATATTTAATGATTCATAATATACATATATATTGATATATTAATACTAATTAATATCAATAAAAGTTACTAAAAGAATATTAATTACTAGGTAATTATAAACTTCAAAATTTTATAAAAAATATAAAATGTTAATTTGAAAGATTTTATAATAATAATGTTATAATAGTTAACTACAGGGCCGGCCCTAAGGAATTTTGAGCCTAGGACGAGCCAAAGAAAAGAGGGCCCCTAGGTCAGGAGCAGCGAATTCGACCTATCGACCTAAAAGCAAAATACACTCGTAACTAAAGTCTTAACCACTCGATCAGAGCGTTCATAGTTAATTATTAAAGGTAGAGATACTATATAACATATAATATATAAATAAATATAAAATTTACATATATATGTACATATAAAATTTTAAAATTCGGGGCCCTTAAAAAATCGGGCATTGTGCGATCGTCCACTTTGCCCTATGCCTAAGCCCCCCATGGTTAACTAAATTAAAAAGAGGAGTGTTTTGTAAAAATATATAAAGTATAAGATTATAAATGAAATTGTTTAATGATAATGTTATCATTTTGATCCAAACACCACAAATAAAAAAATAAACTCATCTAACGACCCATGTTTATCCAAAAAATAATTGAAGACCCTGTTTTATATATATTGGTAGATATTTAGAAGCTTTTTGTATTTAATTTCTTTTAAAGAGTCTTGTTATCATTTTCTTTTCAATACATAGCATTCATATTTGTCTTGACTGCTAGTTTGTTTATGAAAGATATAAAATACATCGACATAATTTGACTGTGAATCAAGTTTGTTATTATCTTCTCTTTCTTCTCATTTTTTTTTTAAAATACCAATTAAGACCAAGTTACAAGGCAATGAGCACAATTAACTTATGTAACCAAATTATAAATTAAGGATTATTACCCGTGTATGTAAGTAACTATAACCAACTGTCTATGTTATGTAAAGATCTCGTAAAATGTATATGTCATGTAATAAACTTTTAAATCCCGGTTATTGGATGTATCTTCATCTTGGTATTTGAAAGTTTTGATTGGTCGGATACATCCAATAATCGGGATTTGAAAGTTCATTACATGACATAGACATTTTACGAGATCTTTACATAACATGAACATTTGGTCATATTTAGTACATCCACAAGTAATAATTCGTATAAATTAAAACAATATTGATTGTCATTATTTTTTTATGTTTATGGCCATAAAATAAGTAGTTTAGCTCATATATAGTATGAAGCCGACAAAATAGTACAAACGATATAAGTTGTTGAATTAAAATTAAAATGTGCACAACAAACTTCAAACTCAAACTCATCCACCCGAGATATCAAGTGTCTAGCTATCCAACCAATCAGTAGAAAGTCTGGTAAACTAACCTATAATCTGTTATAAGTTGGCAAAACATTTGAAGTGATTATAAAACTTAATGTACGTGCAACTTTAACTTGTGGTGTACATTACGCAAGAAAGTTAAATTTACAAAGAACTTGTTATGTAAAATGTGACAACTACATCAGCTTTCATGGCGACAAATAAATTTTTGATGGTTTATTGATTATTCTTTGCAGTGTTTCATAATCTTGAGCGATTCGGCAATCGGTAATCCTTAGCCAGGTGTGATGGTGACAAGGACTAGTTGTGCTTGTGTAAACGAGAAAAGGAGACCGGTAAATGTGTCATAATAGTTTTGTTTTGTAGGAAATAAGTTAGATATGTGAAATTTCTATTATGGATAAAAAGGTAGGATGTGACTGAAATATGAATTTTTTTTAAACATGTACATTATATTGTACAAGAATTGATTTTCCAAATTTAGTGAAGCTGGTTAAAACTAAGTTTGGAAAGTGCGCTCCACCATCCTAAATGTGTCCATATCAAATCATCATGTATATGTATTTCCTTCCATCACGCCACCAATATCCAACCACTTCCCACGCTCTTTACATTTATTATTATTGTGTTTTTATTCCTTCATTCTTTTATTAAGGCATCATATAAAAAAAACAAAAAACTTGAAGGTCATGAGCTGATGATCTCTTTAGTTAGAGGGTTTGATCCAGGTTGGTGCCTGAAGTGCACGTAAACCACATTAGTTTTTTTTTTTTTTACGCGGTGTAAATTTCATTTAAAAGATGACTTTTTTGTTTTTAAAATGCACAAGGTTTAATCATCACCAAGTAGTCTAGTAGTAATGAATCTTGTTTTCTCACAAAGATCTTAAGTTCAGATACTGTCTTGTGCAAATGACTTGGGGGTGTTAGGAAAATGTTGAAAGTTGAAACTAACCACGGATTAAAAAAAACAAAAAAACTCGATAGGCCGCTACGTATGAGTGAAAAAATGATTTCCCATCCACGGGTAACTTGAACAAGGTAAACCTTATCCGTTTACCCGTTTAAACATTTACTAGGTTTAAGAGAAAATTATCACAGGTCTAAATGTTTGTGAACATGATGATATTTTATTTGAGTCCATTATTTTATGGTATTATTAATCCGAGCCATGTAACATGATTATTAATCAATCTAATGTAAACGACCAAACTAATACATATAATTATTGTTATATGCCTTTTTCAAACACTATAAAAAAGGTGAAATTTTATGTTACCAAATCATCGGGTTGATAAAATGAGTATCGATGCGTCAAAACATAATTAGGTTACCTTGGGTTTTTGTTTAATTTATTAAAAAAAATAAAATAAATTAGATTAGATTATATATTAAAATAACGATCATGCGTATATTTCTTAATAGCAGGTTTAGGAGGTCATAAGTTTAGTAGTTCATTTTCAAGATTTAACCAGTTACATATTTTTTAATTTTAACTATTAATTAAAAAGAAGATGAGTCATATTCACCATTCACGTAATAATCACATAACACGTATCCAAAATATATATATTACATTTATACCTTAGATACGATTGCATTAAATTTATTCATAGTTTCTTAGTCACCTAAGTTGGTCGAATACTATTTTTCCACACGTTAATAAGAATAGTTTGGCAACAACACATTATAGGAATTGATGGGTTCAACTCACGACTACTTTACTCGATCAAAGTCTTCAAATAATTAAAAATTCAACATAATGGCATATCTATTATATTATTGTATTTAACTTCGAATACATTTAATTATAAGTTGTTTATTTTGTATAATAATATGCGAGTAAAAAAGCTAGTTACTCTTAATCATTAGATCAATTTATATTATCATTATATCACATCAACTTGATGTTTATTCCATAAGCATGTGTATAGTTAATTTTATGTTTTCAAGCAAAAAAAGTAAAATTTAAGTTTTTAACAAATAGATAATGTTGTTTGTTTTCTTATTAAACACTTGAAGTATCTTCAATAAGAAATACACTTGAAAAAACAAATATTTATAAACCAATATCAACAAGTTGAAAGACTTGTGCAAACGTAAAGAAAAACTTCGGCTGTAAGACACCAAGTCTTGTTAGATTATTTGTTATTATATTTGGTAAAAAAAACAATGAACAAACGACCAGGTAAATCCATAACCATTCAAAACACACTTGGTCAAGAGCTTTATATACAAACATGGTTTTCTACCTACAATTTGCTATAAATAAACCATGACGTTAAAGACTAGGGTCAACCTATAAAAAAATTGTGTGACACAATCAAACATATATTCAACCACTATATATAACTTGTTCACAAAACCACATTGTTTTGACTTTTTAGTTTTACTTGTTCGCAAGTGTATAACAAATTAAAAGGATTAATTAATTTTTCATACAAAACACATATATTAATTAGGGGATGAAGATCCTCTAAAATAACCTGACCTATCAAGTTGTGTATTGTGAGTATAAGACTTAGGGTTTTGTTAGGCTTGATTAATATAAATTAGTGAAATCTTAAACAACATTGGAACAACCTTTGTTTTTTTTTTTTTTTTTGATAATAAAAATACATGCACGTAAGAAAAATTAAGTACAAAGAAGTTTAAAAGATTTCATGAGTAATGACAAATTTTCTTTGGGAAATGAATAAAGATTGAGGCTCATGCATGATTGCTACAAGTGAGAGCTGTCCGGTCTTTGCTGATAAGCTTGGATTATGTATCAAAATGTGTTTATATTTTGCTTATTTGTTTGTAAATTGATTATATGTGTTTATTGGGTCTGGTCATGAGATATAGATTTATGAGAAGTAATATAGCGTAAGGTGTGTTAGATTCGATCGGGGTGAAATTGTAAAAGATAGGTTTGTCCATCTTGGTGAACTTGAGTTGTGTACTACTATTTTTTTGTTGAAATAAAATAATTGATTAAAAAAAAAACAAAGATTTCACGAGTAATGACAGTTTTCTGTTAATGTTAGTCATCATTAGAAATTGTATCATGGGCTATGTTTTTGCGAGTTCTCTCATATTTCAAACACAATTTTAAAAACAAATTATGAGTTTTTTTTGTTGATTATAACACAAGTTTAAAGTCATTTTTGTTTTCAAAAGAAATTTATGTTTAAAAAATAAGCATTTTGCACATATAAGAACCGTTGTAAACATATATTAAGTATGAACTTGTATGTTTAGTAAAGAATACGTGTCTGGTTATTTTATTAAATGACTTGAAAATCGGTGCATGACAAGTTGTTAATCTACAAGATAATAAACGTATTTTTTCCTTAATAATCGTTCAAAAGTGATTAGCTCATAATAAGACAAGTTGTTAATCTACAGGATAAAAAAAATGTTATGTACTAACTACATAACATTAACCTCATAATCGGTGCACGTCTGTATACATTAAAAATATGTTTATGTTTAACCTATTTAAAAAGCATAAAGTATGTTGTATAAAAGAGTTTAACCCAACATATAAAATGTAAAAACAGATTTTGATATTAATTAATGGAAAGTGATATTAGTACCACTTCTTTTGATAAATGTACCACAATCATGCATTACTGACTTGTACAGTAAGTTGTAAAACTTGTACGTTATGGTACATTCATAAAAAATAGTGGTATAAATATCACATACTTTAATTAATACTGTAAAATAGGACAATTTAATTGTTATTCAAATCGAAGACAAAAGAGTTGGTTACAAAGTTCTCTCTAAAAGAGGAGACTTGTTTTGAAGTCATTGTCTCGTTTTTGTTTTTCTATTGCTTCATTTAAAGAAATATCATTTCCTCAAATATCATTTTCACAATAATTGACAAAATTATACGATATCATCTATACAAACCTTGTTCTGCCAGCCTTCTAACATCAAATCATCCATAGTTAATATGCAAATTTCATGTATTATTACATCATCAATTCATATACTTATACTACAGAATAAAAAGAAATAAATAAAAATAAAGTGTTTGGTTTGAGAATGGTAACGGGTTTTCAAACCCACCATCACACTTGGGTTTGAGATATAACTAAATTCATGAGTTTAATTCTCAATTTTAAAAACTAAATCTATTAATCAAACACTTTGTATCATACCCATAACCATTTGCATACCCTTTTTTCAAAAGGTGGTGATCCATACTCCACTAGATTTTAACCGTATAACACCAAACATGTTTCATATTATTGTACAATACAACACATTAAAACATATTTGGTGATATACAGCTAAAATATGATGATGTACGGATCATCAACCTTTTCAAAACCAACACTCCAAATAGACTCTTAGCTAATTTTGACTTATTTGTATTTGACTTATCTTTAATAAGGTTTGTTTCTATGACTTATTTTTAAATTTATAAACTTATTATAACTTGTGATCAGTGGCGGATCCAGAAAAATATAGCAGGATATGTAAAATTTAATAATATTTTTAAAATTGCGTTTTTTAGTCAAATATTCAACCATCAACACTACAAGGTATGTTATGTTTACTTAGGATATGCACTTATTTTTTTTAGGATATGCACTATTACTAAAAAAAGATTTATTTTTATATATAAAAAAAAATTTAACACTAATTTTTTTTCAAATGCATACCCTGCTCTCCACATGGATCCGCTACTGTTTGTGATTACAAAATAAACTAACAGTCCAAAAAAAAGCTATAAAATACGATAAGAAGAATTATAAAATATAAACCAAACTTAAATAACAAATAACCTAAAATAAACACCCAAAAAAAGAAGCAGCAAACATGTGTCATATATTAAATTTTTGAACATGTTAAATATAAAATTGATTAAATTTATTAAATTTTGAATCCCTATACTCCCATCACGTATACAGTATTTATTAAATTTTTGAACATGTTAAATATAAAATTGATTTGTTTATTTATATAAAAGATTTAAACATATTAAATTAAGCAAACTAATTTGAAAATCATCAAAATTATAGTCCTTATGGCAATATTAATTAATTTATTAATTAATAGTGTAACAAATATATATGTCACCAGTATAGTATCTAATCTAATAGCATTCTCGCCGGATCCCGCCGGTCACGTTTGTCAGTTTCCACCTCCTCCCGCTGACTTAGCAAATCCTTCTCTCCCCCTCACACACCACATATATATATACATACAGAAAGATACAGATATATACATATTTTCTCCCCCGATATTATCGCCACTCTCTCAAATTCATCTCCATTTATCATTTCAATTTTTTTCCATAGCCATGGGTCAAATAACAACCGATGTTGATATTATGATCCATACAGAAGCCAATCAATCACCGGAGAAGAAGATGAACGTAACGGAAAGAGAAGATTTCGAAGATCGAAAAACAGAACAACAGATAGATTCAGATGTAAATGATAACGATTCTTCTTCATCCTCACTAGATGATTCTAGTAACAGTGATGACGGAGCTTCTGATGAAACTGAAAAAATAGACATCAATAAAAAACCGTTTGAGGATTCCGATAAATGCGGCGAGGCTGAACAGAATCAGTTATTTCAACCTAATCCACAGCTGCCTAAACCAGAAGCACCGCCAGGTGTTCTAATCCTTTACACTGAATCAAATTCCGTTCCGTCAATCAAACGATCGAATTCCAGCCCGGAAAGTGCCGTACAGATTCCGGCGATTGGCAAGTTTTTTAGAGAAAAAAGTAATAGCTTATCAGCAGCGATTACTAAACGTTTATCGTTATTAACTGACGATAGCGAAAACGACGTCGTTTTGGATAATAAGAAATTTTCAAATGTAACGGAGATTAATCTATCAGGAGTTAAAGTTACAGTTAAGCTAAAAAACGATAAAACCGAAAACGAACAGTTTAAAGGGCGGATCACTTTTTTTTCGAGATCAAACTGTAGAGATTCAAAAGCAGTCAGGTCATATTTCAGAGACCGAAATATACGCTACGTGGAGATCAATATTGACGTGTATCCTACCCGAGAGAAGGAGTTGATCGAACGGTCAGGAAGCTCCGCCGTGCCGCAGATATTTTTCAACGAGAAGATGTTCGGCGGACTTGTGGCGTTGAATTCGTTAAGGAATTGTGGTTTGCTAGAGGAGAGGATGAAGGAATTGCTTAGCCGGAAGTGTCCTGATGACGCGCCGGCGGTTCCGGTGTACGGATTTGATGATCCGGAAGAGGAAAGGATGGATGAGATGGTGACGGCGGTTAGGGTTTTGAGACAGCGGCTGCCGATCCAAGATAGGTTGATGAAGATGAAGATTGTTAAGAATTGTTTCTCGGCGGCTGAGATGGTGGAGGTTTTGATTCATCAGTTTGACTGTGGCAGGAAGAAGGTAATTTGTTTGACTTTTTGACTTTGTATTTATTTTTTTAAAATTTTTAATTCTTTAAAAGATCATCAAAGTTACAAACTATATAAGAAACGGATAAATTATGTGACATGTTAATTTTTGGCATACAATTTTGATATTATGACTGTGTTTATTTGGAAAATCATGTATAATTTTGGGGGATATTGGTGATTTGAAGTTTGAAATAATAATATTTTAATAATTTGAAACCGGACTTAAGGCGGTAGTGGGATAGCTATTTGAGTAGACAAGTTGGTGATATTTTGTCTATCTATTGTCGTTTAAAGAAAGAATAAAGATCCAAAGTCTAAGATGGGGCTGAACCTAACTCTATTAAATTACTCGTATGTGTTAAGGATTAATTAATTATTTAATAATAAAAGGAAAATAACGAGGGACAAAATCATGAAGAATTATTCTTACCAAAAAAATCATGAAGAATTAGTTTATAAGGTACACTAATTGAGTAGAAGATAATTAGATTTAATGGTTATTAGAAGTTAGTTACGAGCTTTTAAAAAGTATGTGTCATAAGATATGTGTTTTGCATGACTGAAATGATTAAATAAATATTATGGATTGCCTTCACCAAATTATTCCTATTGTTTTGATGATGACCTTAGCTTTTCATTTTTAGAATTCAAATTGTAGTAGTAATAATTTGTACATTATTCATTCATGAAAATCAAAATGTTTTGACTTTTAGGGAAATAGATTTTTACTCGGGTAAATAGTTTATTTTTAAAAGAACATTAAAGTCATCATTGATGACACAATGGTTTACTGCACAATTGATTCTTTATTATAGGCAACACGAATCATGACTCTTTCGCATGCTGCTGGATCATGTGCTTCCTTGAAACTTGTACTACTCCTCTAATATTAAATGTACATCTCGTCTTCAATATTTTGACCGTAAAGGACTCGGATGCTTTTCCCGTAAAAATCTACACCATTGTCAACCTGAACTCGTCACAATGTCTTTATGTGAAAATTTTAGAGTTGGGTTCGTGAAACAAATTTTATTGGGCTCACGATCTCTTCTTTTTGCTCCTTTTGATTTTCATAAAAAAATTTAACGCAGTCAAAGGCTACAATATTAGTCTAGTATAAATGTTTATCTTTTTTTTTTTGAAAAGGAGACTTTTATATCATATATCAACCAACTCACAAAACTATGGAGTGGCACAGGAACAAGCTATACATACTTACAAGAAATTAAAATTCACCCAATCCTCCCATTTCAACGACCTATTCTTCGTTCTGGAGTTATACCACAAGAAACTAGAAGATCTAAT
>JAOEHQ010004107.1:0-18258 GCA_025447715.1 Asclepias incarnata
CCCCCCCCCCCCCCCCCCCCCCCCCCCCCCCCCCCCCCCCCCCCCCCCCCCCCCCCCCCCCCCCCCCCCCCCCCTCGAGGACCCCAATAAAGATCCGACCTTGTATTCAAATGCTATCTCTATGTCTCTTTAACTGTAATTTAAATTAACCTATGAGAAAATATAGATCAAAAAACCGACAACCCATCTATTCCCAAACACCCAAAAATAGATATCTATAAAACCGCAAGATTTTAAATCCATATGTCCCAAACAACCTTTAACTTTTGTGTTACATGATTTATCTTTTCCATGATGGATAATGAGATCGGTCGGCGGAGACGAGAACCAGTTACTTTTGTAAGGACATTATAGTATATAACATTAAAATTTTGCTGAGAAGATTGGTAATAAAAAATGTGGATTAAGATTTTCTTAAGTTGAAATTAACTTAATAAGTCATCGTGACCAATCACAAACTGATATTAGAAAATTTGGACCCACGCATTTAACCAAAATAATAGATCCATATTTTTTTCTATTAAAAGATTTTTTAAACATAATCTATCATGTTAGTTTCAAAGATTTTCGCTCAAAAAAATTTGTTTAAAAAAAAAAATGTCGGAAATTAAGTACATCATTTTTACGACACATTTTCTTTACTTCGTTTTCTCTCTCTTTGTGGATATGCTCGCATGCATCCTTATGATATTTTCCTGATATTATTCAATATGAGCAAAGGTCTATAATTTACATATTCTATTTTTCCACCCATGCGATGCTATTATTGGTGGCCATGTCATTTTCACGCAAGGTTGTTGGGAAGCTATTAATTTCTTCACAGTCGCGTGTGTAAATGGAATTAATTCCAAAATATCTAAAACATTATGTGACTAGATAAGTCATAAGTCGTATTTATTTCAAGAATTATAACATCTTCTATGAAATCTAAACGAGTACTTGTGGCCCATTATTTATGAAAATATAAACATTAAATTTTATATCAATATGCTTTTAACATAATCGAAAATTGAAAGATAATTCAGTCAGTGGCGGAGTTGCATGAAAACGAATGTTGGTCACTGTCTCTTCACAATGTCTATTAAAATCTATATTTCTATTACTATTTTCATGTATTAGTTTAGTTTAAATTAATTGTTTTACCCACAAAACATAAATTCATGTTCAGCCTCTCTAGATATAAATTCCTGGCTACGCCACTGAATTCACTTCAATCTTAAACCAAATCATGAATTAGACTCAAGCTTTAGAATAGTTATCATATTAGAAGCAGTGAACAAGAATAAATTTGAAACGAGTAGGAGTACAAAGAAGTATCAACATGATTTTGACGAATACAAGATTTATCTTTGAGTCGTGTACTCGTGTGTGCTCACTTTAGTTATAAAGTATCTCAATCACAAAAAACCCTTATGGATAATAGTTCGAGTCTAACGATAAAAAATTATGTTATTTTTCATGTAGATTTTTGGAGACTGGAAATATGAATATATGTTACATGAAAGGTTAAATCATTTTTAAGAAGAATCGATTTAGCTCAAATGAGAGCGTACTATACATCTACTAACTCACATATGAGTTCAGACCAAATTAACCTTTTTTGTCCCAAGTACATCATAATCACCAACAAAGACATCACGGCGTGATGGCTTCTTTCGTGTGAAATGCGATAAAGAAAGAGTGACCATATCACACGGTTGTGACTCGACCAAGTAAGCTAGACATGCCAAAACCAAACTATACTTGACAAGAGTGGAAACCAATGTACTTAGTGTATAGTAGAAAGTCGATTTGCAGGAGCGGTCAGAAAAAAGTCAAAGAGAAAACAAATTTTAAAAATCCATGGAAAAAAATTCGAAGAGTGGACAAACAAAATCCATGGAAATTTTTTATAAATCGATGACAAAATTTAAATTTTCAAAAGGGCAGTGGTCCACCATGCCCACCCTTAGTACCGTCTCTGCCGATTTGAACCGAGTATACCGGCTCAGTATTATAAAATATCTTCAATTATTGTTTCTTATAAAGATAAATAAATGATGAAGAAGTTTATAAATTCTTGAACATACATTTTATGTTTAAGTGGCTTAAAAAGATCGAGGTTTTAATGAGATCTAAATTTATACAATTAAATGAAAAACTAATTTATAAACTGTTAAGAAGTTTATACATAATTAGATTACAAAAAGCTTTATAATTTACATAAGTTTTTCATTTTACCTCCTGATTTATTATTATATTTACATAATAGTTATATTAGTTTGGAAACTTTTTGTTTTATACCTTATTCTTTCAAGTAAAGTATATGTTTATTTTAATTTGTACTAGTATTAGTTTTATTGTTGTTGTTAATAAATTTAAATTTTAAATACTATGTTTTTTTTAATCTAATATAATGTGTTTTTTAATTTAATATAATGATGATGTGACACCAATAACTGTGATTTCAGTATAGGAGTTAATGGTAAAAATGATTCAGTGTGATGAGTCAGTGTATTAATGATCTGTCACCAATACACTGAGTTTCAGTGTGGTGAGATGGTCTAAGTAAAGTATTTTTTTAATAAAAAAATATTTTTATCCTTGCATTTAAGAGAAATTTGCTATGAAAATGTATAATAATGACATTTAATTAAGGATATAATAGGTATAAAATAATGAATTTTTAAAAATCTGAATAATTATTAGGGTAGGAGGAGTTATGAGATCAAGTTTTCCGGCCTCTCAAAAGCTACCAATAAAATTCTATCAACTCATTCCAGCATTCCAGCCCTCTCAATTATTTTTTTAGTGGCGCCCATGAGATTCCAGCCCTCTAAAAAAAAAGTTCATAATTAATTTAAACAATTATCTAAAAACAATTATATTAAACTAGTTGTTTAAAAAAAATAATCACATTAGTTTAAACTTTTATTTATAATAACAACAAACATATACAATCTTAAACAAAAAATATGTTTTATACTAAAAATTAGGGTTTAAAACTATAATAATTATTTTGTAAAGAAGTAAAGTTCAGGGATTAAAACAAAAATTTAAATTAAATATAATCTTCTTCTATCTTTTTCCTATGAGATAACATACATGATACATATATATACCTTATATATACCTGCAAATATAAATATATATATATATATATATACGCCTGCAAAAATTTTTTTTTTTTTTTTTTGAAAAACACCCCAGTCGTCAAAAAAAAAAAAAATGGACATAATACCGTTGCCCAACGTTCAAATGTTTCTCATCAACAACAGGCTTCCAACCCTCCCACCCCATATTCGCCGGCAACCCGCCTAGGCGGCAGCGGTGTTCCACAACGGGCTGGGACAACCCGCCAAGAGCCCGACTGCCCGAGCTTCACTCCGCCTGCCCTTATGGAACAAACAAAAATAGAAAGCAAGATAATAAAAATGGGATGGAAAAAGTACATTATTGTAGTATTGGGGTATCAGGTTTATATATTTACTCATGAACACACGATAAGAGACGCGTATACATTATTCATTGATGGTTTAAAGAACATTGTTCCAGCTTTTATCAATATATATAACCTTTGAGTGTGTTTTGGACAATATATAAATTGTAAATATTATCATTATTATTATCATTGAAATCATAAATATATCATTAAACGATAAAATTGAAGTAATTAAGTTTATTTTTCAATGCTTTTGTGTTTTGATTTCTTAGTAACAAGGATTTTTTGGCTTACAAAGCTAAATATTAAATAATGATAAACCTATAGTAAGTCGATGTGTTTGTTAGAATTTAGAAAGACAATAATTAAACGTCCAAAAATATTATTATTATTTTAATTTAATATGGAAGTGCATCAAATATTATAAGTTGTAGTTTCCTTAAAATATTCAATAGGATAGTTGTTCACCTACAATGGATAGACAGACATAAAGTTTAATCACTGATAACATATTTAAATCTTCAATCTAATATTAATATTAATAAAGAAATATATATGATTAAATCATTTTATCAAAATGCTATCATTATTTAGATTAATTAGTTGGCTTATTAATAAATATAAAAATAAAATGTTATATGTATGTAGTCGTCGTCCTCAATGGCATGAAATGTAATCCTGTCATATGTCAACCAACCACTTAGTCGTGGATACCACTCTATCTTTTCACAAGTCTATGCTGCGCAAACATATACATATATATATCACCATTCAACTAATGTCACGAATCAAATCATATTCTGTTTATTGTGTTATCATATTTTATATAATCAATGTCTTCCATCAAAGTAACAAGGTTGGATCAATTAAGTGAAAACATTTTCTTAAAATGGAGAGGAACACTTCAAGTTTTCACAACCACCCTTCTTAGCCTTCTTCTTCCCCTTTCATTCCTTCTACTAGCTCGTCTTTCAGCCGCGGATTACCTTCTATCGTTGAATGACTTTCCTACGGATGAGCCACCGTCTATGGTCTTCTTCTCCCTCCTCCTCAATTCTATTCCACTAAGTCCTCTTCACTTGCTTGTTTCCCTTCTTTGTATTGCATCCCTTATTCACACCTTAAACGATGGCCGGATCACATTCCCAAGCTTTTCCAAAGGAGAAAGCACCGTGAGACCACGTTTATACACCGCATGGATTGTTCTATGTACACTACAAGTATGTGTCGATATATTAACATACAATTAGATATAATTATTCATTTAGTTTCCTTTTTTATACAGTATATAATTTGTCATTAATCTTTATGGTATCAGAGCCAAATTGTAACTTACCTCTTTTTTATGTCAGGTTTGTGTTGGTCTGGGGATTGAAGGAAGCATAGGTGCTGGAATAGATGGTTCAAGTTTCGGTCATGAGAGAAACTTGATATGTAGTATTGTGTTTTTCCTAGGGTTGCATGGGACAACGGTTTATTGGTGGAGAATGATAGTGAAACCGGTGGTGGATGACACAATGTTCGGGTTTGAGATGGAGGAAAGGTGGGTGGAGAGGGTGATAATGGGTGGTAGTTTGGGTGGTTTATGGTGGTGGAGATTAAGAGATGAAGTGGAGTCATTGGTGGTAGTGACCGAGATGAAAAGAGAGATGGATATTGGTGTTAGCATGGTTGACTTAATGGGTTGGTGGTTGTATTATTTGGTTGTGACAATTGGGATGGTTAGGGTGATCAAGTGTCTCATTTGGTTTGGTGTTGTTTTGCTTTACAAGAAGGTAGAACAAGTGAAAGATGATAATATTAGTGAATCCCTTATAGTTCAAGAAAAGGTCTAACATTGTTTCTTATTCAATTATTTCTACTTCAATCTTTTGGTCTATGTTCTAAATTTTTTATACCATGTAAAGAAATGGTCATTTGATGCATTGTTGGATTTACATATCCTTAAAATGATAGTGATATGAGATAAAATTTTGTATTATTTTGATATATTTAGCTAAAGTTAATTGCAATATTTAAATAGAGCCGGCTCATTGACTATTTTAATGGACCGGACTGGATTGTTATTTTGGTTATTAGTTTTATTACATGAACCGCAAAAGAGTGGGTCGAATTTGGGCTTTATATACTTTTCTCACATTGGCCCATAATATTAAAAAAAAAAAAAATTTAACGGCCAACTAAACACTTTATAGCCCGAATTCCGTCCGGGATAACTCGATGGCTAAAGGCTACCGTCAGCTAGCTCAACCCAGCCGGACGGAGCCAAGGCCCGTTAGTCCCACGATTCGGGAAAAACCCATCAACCCGCCTACCCGTAGACACGACGACGAATTAATGGTAAAATCCGTGCTTGCTAAGACTTGAACTAGGGTCTCCCCAAACCAAAACCCTCATTGCAAGACTCCCATACCAATGAAGGGATTGGCCCATAATAATCATTGTAACTTTATTTCTAAACTTTTATTTTGCTCAAAGGTGATTGTAATATAATTGGATTAAATTAATTTAATATGAAAAATAAATTGAGTGACCTAATTCGTAGATCTAATAATAGACATATTCTATTTAATGTTTGACATATGAAAAACTTGAAAGAATTTTTCGAGAATGAAAAAACTCATATAACAAATGTCAAAGTATTGTAAGTATTAAATAAAGAATAGATATTCACTTCCATATTAAAGTCCTTGTATATCTCTAGAATGTTTTATGTCTTTGTCTATAAATATAAGGCATATTGTAACCCTGTTGGATCCCTTATTAATAAAATTACTTCTCATTCTCTCAACTCTTTTCTTTAGATTATAACAAAGAAAGAATTAGATTGAATTTTTTTTTTTTCAATGATAAAAATAAATAAATAGAAATTAATCATTTTTCAGTTAATATTTAGCTCTTTTAGATTGATTAGCAGTTATATATTTTAGCTCTATTAAGCAATTTCCATTTAATATTTAATAACAGGCTGAATATTGAGTAGTATCATCCAACACTATAGAGATATGAATTGAAATATAGTGTTTTTTTTGTGTGTGAAAGTTTACTGTTATTTACACAACCATCATCCAATATCTGGAGTGGCACAAACATATAACAGAAATAATACCAATCATCTCAAATAATCGAAGTATAGTAATTTCGGTTTAGTTAGGTAAGCATAAATTTTTAGACGATCTAAGTATTTTATTTTTTTTTCTTCCCCTTCTTAGTTATATCTTTCCAAGGTGCTCGAATTTCCTCAAATATTTGAGAAAATATAAAAAATAAAAAGCACCAAAATTTTGATCAAATTTTTAACAAGTGGGTTTTGTTTAACTTTTAGTGTATTTTGTTTTGTTTTGTTTCCTTTAAATAAATATATATGTTTACATGACAAATTTTTGGTGAAGTATAACAAACGTTTAAGAGTGACTTTTGAAAAGAACATATCTATGATAGACTCATGTAAATTTTTGGTGAAATATGATAAACTTATAACTTATATAAGCATGACTTTTGAAAAAACATATTTATGATAGACTGGTTTTGGTATTTTTTTTTTCCCGTTTTTGAAAAAGCATCAATAACAAACACAAACACGATAATTAAGAAGGACATATAAATTACTAGTTTATAGAAAAAATAAGTATGAGAAAGGAGCAAACTTAAAACAACATGCAGAAAATGTGAAATGGCAACAAATTTCTTTCTACCAAATTACCCTTCGTCACATGAAGCTGCTAAACAAGTCTTTTAGAATGTGTCACATGTATATGCATTTGTTTCCCATAATAGATTTAAGCAAAAAATAGTTATCAAGAAACACAAAAATAAATAAAAATAAATAAATAATCATCTTATTATTTACCAACTAGAAATAATACCTGCACATTGCGCGGTGGTTGATAATTGAAGTCAAAAGTTGATGGTGTCCGACAATCGGTTTCGTCGACCGCCGGTTCTGAATTGTCTAATATATGTATATAAAAATTGTATTTGTTGTTATTAATAGAATATTTATAATTAAAAATTATGTAAATCAATATATATATATATATATATATATATATACATTAAATAATAAGTTAAAAATGGTAATGTTTAAAAATTTTAAAATTTAAGAAACCATGTAAATGCTTTATAAGGTAGTATAGATTAATAATAATATTATTATTATTTGTAAAAACTTTCAAGCATAAACTTTAAAGTTAAAAGACCCAACATTATTTTTGTTAAATAAACCCAATATATTATCTTAAACTTTTTATTTTATGGTATGTATGTTGGGTTGGTTCACATTTAACTTCTATTGATTTCAAAATTTCATTTTTGTTAATTCTTTTTTATATTTTTATATTATTTTTATAACATCATTAAATATATTCGGGATCGCCGTATTACGCGAGTTCCCCTCTATATATGCAATAAGATTGGAATGGATTTTGGTCCTTTTGAAGGGGAAATAAAATGACAAAAATGTCCCTCACACCTGCACTGCAAATGTGGGAGTTAAAGGGGTTATAACACCATAAGGATGATTTTTTCATCCATGAAAATTAGGATAAAATATGAACATTTATCTTGATCATCATATTATATCTATTTTTTTGTTCATATTATTCTTGAAAGATTCAGAAATCGGCTATTAAAAACTCGATCAACCACCCTATATAGAGATTAACTATGGCTGATGAACTTACTCTTCTTTTAAAGGAATTTGTTGACGCCTTTAAGATATATCCTCTGTCACCTGACAAAGAATACAGGAAAATAAAGATGCAGGAAAATAAGTGGACTAAGATGAAGCATAATTCATATACGGCTCTCCGTAATCATCTACTAGGCATGATGCAGGTTGATGAAAATAAGGAAGTGCATGATCTGTTAATCGAAGCAACAGATCTAGTGGATAGGATCTCTTTTGGAGGTTTTATTCGAGCAAGACGTCGGTGTGTTGATAATATTATAGGCAAGATTCTATGTAATTGTGAAAAACTCTGTAACATAAAATATACCTCAAATATAGAGGGAGAAGAAGTTGTTGTGGGGTTTGATGAAGAAGAAGAAACACTACTTGATCAACTTACTTCAACTTCTATAAAGCAGCTCCAGGTTATCTCAATTGCGGGAATGGCTGGGCTTGGTAAGACCACTCTCGCTAGAAAACTTTACAACCATCCATTAATCGAGTATTTCTTTGATATTCGAGTGTGGACATGTGTTTCTCAAGTTTATCTCTGTAAAGCATAAGATTTCGTGAATCATGGTGAACCTTTTGTATATGTGTGTGTGTGTGTGTGTGTGTGTGTGTGTATGAAGAACACGGAAAATAGGATAAATGGGTATGGTATTAATTTGTCAAAAAGTTACAAGGCTTACCATTGAGTAGAACTTGGGAGGGTATTTATACTCCTATTACACATTTTCAATCTAACCCCTCAAGTTCTACAAGTGTTTTAAATGTAGAATTAAAATACAATTCAACAACATATTTTAGTTCTAACAATCTCGTTACAGATTTGTTACTGGGCATACTAAGCACTTTTATCCATGAAATTACTGACGAGATTTACAAAATGAACGACACGCAGTTGGGGGAAAAGCTATACAGACTACTAAAGGGTCGTAAATATTTGGTGGTCTTGGATGATATCTGGGATTCTAAGGCATGGAATGATCTCAAAATGTATTTCCCAGATGACAAAACTGGAAGCCGGGTGTTATTTACTAGCCGTGACATAGACATCAGTTCACAGATACAAGCAGCAAGACCTACTCATGTTTTGCGTCTCCGTACTGAAGTTGAAAGTTAGGAATTGTTTCAAAGAAAGATCTTTAGAATTGGAATATGTCCTTTTTCGCTGGAAGATTTCGGGAGGGTAATTACAAAAAAATGTGCAGGTTTGCCTCTTGCAATTGTTATAGCCTCTGGTCTTTTGAAAAATAATTTGTCAAAGGAGTGGTGGGGGCAAATTGCTGAAAAGCTAAGCTTGTTTATGGTGAGTAGCCCAAGCCAATACATGGACTCGCTGGCTTTGAGCTACAACCATTTGCTGCCTCACTTAAAACCATGTTTTCTCTTTTTTGGATCATTTCCTGAGGACTATGAGGTACCCGTGACCAAGCTGATCTGGCTATGGATTGCTCAAGGATTTATACATCAAAGTGGAAGCAAAATCTTGGAGGATGTTGCAGAGGATTTCTTTATGGATTTAATCAATAGAGGTTTGCTAATGACTTCCAAAAAGAGTGCTGATGGCCGAATAAAAGCATGCCGCATCCATGACTTGTTGCGGGATTTATGCTTGAGAAAAGTCGGGGAAGAGAAATTTTCTTTGCTAAGTTACAACTATTCTCTTGTTCAAACATCTTCCTCCACTACCATCCACTCCGGTCTGTGCTATCCATATGAGTTGGGCGATATTCTTCAAAAAGGTAGACCAATTCATTATGAAAGTTACAAAACACTTAGGGTTCTTGATATGGAGTATGTCCCTATGTCTATATTTCCTTCTGATGTAGTACACCTTAATGATCTAAGATACTTGGCCATTCAAGCTCATATTGGAAGTCCCCCGCCATCAATATCTAACCTTGTCAACTTACAAACACTGGTAATATCGTCAAAGAAGAATGTTGTCCTACCAAAAACCATATGGAATATGGTAAATTTGAGGCACCTTTATATCAGATCAGGGGAAAACTTTATTGAAGAGCCTAAGTTTGTACAAGTAAGTGAAGTAACAGGGAATGACAGTTCTCCAAATTTGTTGCCAAGCCTGCATACATTATCCCAAGTAAGTCCTCGATCTTGTCAGAATGTATCAACAAGATTTCCCAATCTTAGGAAGCTTGGGTTTTGTGGACCCTTGATTTCAAGTCAAAGTGATCTGGAATTTCCAAATATTCACTCTTTGCAACACCTCGAAAAGTTAAAGTTGTTAAACACAACTCCATACTTGGAAGCAACAAGATCATGCAATCCACTTAGGTTTCATGAAAATCTTAAGAAACTGACGTTGTCCAACACTGGCATGGATTGGGAAGAGATGTGGACCTTTGCGTGGCTGTCTAACCTGGAGGTTCTAAAGTTAAAGTTTCACGCATGCGTTGGAGAAAGGTGGGAGACAGGGGACTCTGAGTTTAGGCGACTCAAGGTCTTGAAATTGCATGATCTGGACCTAAAGCAATGGGTTAGTTACAGGGATAACTTCCCACGATTACAACGAATAGTAGTTCATCGTTGCTCAAAACTCAACAGCATTCCCCTTGATCTAGGGAGTATTTTGACATTGGAGGTGATCGAAGTACGTGGTTGTGGTAGTTCTGCCCATAACTCTGCATTACAAATTCAGGAAGATCAAGAGAATGAAGGAAACTATTTCTTAAAAGTCCATGCAAAGCCAGAGTTAGAAATTCAGAAAGAGCAATAGTGGGCTTCATTTCAAACCTTTCACCTTTGCTGTAAATTCAGGAAGATCAAGAGAATGAAGGAAACTATTTCTTAAAAGTCCACGCAAAGCCAGAGTTAGAAATTCAGAAAGAGCAGTAGTGGGCTTCATTTCAAACCTTTCACCTTGGCTGTAAGAAATTTCGTATCAACTGTAATGTCATTAATGCTGTAAATGTTGGGTGTGGCATGAATCCTACTTGTGTTAGAAGGGTAGTTTTGTCTTTTTGTACCTGAATAATCTTAAGGTAACGGTTAGCAGTGTTGCTATTCATATAAATAAGAAAGCCATATTGGGTTGTGAGAAATGTGCAGAAAATGTATAATCTCACCTGTTTTAAAGAACTTTGATTCTCTCATTTTGTTTATGATTGATTTCGATATTGATAGTAGGATTCCATGCCTCTGCTGTTTAATCTGCTAATCAAACGAAACTTAACATTCTGAATGACAAAATAAAGCTCTTATTCCCTTAAACATTTTCATTCTAGTTTTAGATTGTATACCAAATTAAATACAGTAAATCCTAAGCATAAAAAGTAAGATAAGGTTTCCTATTACAGATTTTTATTTCCATGTTGCCTAAATCTGATACTGCATCACAACTTCAAGCATAACATCATGTAAGGATAATTTGGGGACTACTTACAAAGTTTCTCTGCAGCCTTTTTGGGTCTACTATTTGTGGCTAAACTCGCAGTATATGCCTTTTTCTGTTGGCATGCTGTATTCGTATTTGAGTATTTCTGTGTGCATGTTTGAATCAGCTTTAACGCTATCAACAGATGGTGAGTTTGTATATGCGCGGGTGGGTTTTAGTGACATGTTGCTATTAATTTACAGAGGGGAAAGACAATGAGTTTTCAATATTATGTTTTCCTCAGTTATCTCCTTTCTGGTTGCAGCATAAACTGTATTTCAATTTTTTAATTTTTTTAATTTTCTAAATTTATTTCAAAATTATTTTTAATTGGTGACTTTAAACGATACTGACTAATGATATTGTAGTAACCTGATTACAGTACAGTGATGTTAATAATTTTGGTTATAAATACACTAGTTTTCATAGTTACATTAAAAGGTTATTGTTTAAGTTAAAATTTTATTCTACTTATTTGTCTTTTTATCATTGAACTTTATTTATTTGTCTAAATTGACATTTTTGAAATAAATTTTATATCTTTTTCTAAAAATGTTTTTGCTTAAAACTAAATTACGTTTTTGGTTTATAGAAAAACAAATCCATACATAATAGACTAGTTCTAAAACAATTCAAAGAGAAAAAGTGCACTTGTTTTTAATCGGCTCATTTTGACCTGAACCCAACTCGAACCACTTTTAAAACTGCGCATTTTGGCTCAAACCTGCTTTGACCCAAACTCGTTTGACCTGTTGCCCAATCCAACCCAACCCGTCCATTTTGCCACCTATAGTTATTGTGACGGTGTCTTGAGAGTTTAGTACTTTACAAATAGCATCTATTCGTTATACTTTCTTGCCATAGTTTTCCTGACCACTTGACACATTTCCTGTACTTTCTAACATGTCTTCAGGGTCTCAGGTGGCAGAGGTGGTGGACTGGTGGTGTGGTTAAATGGATCGACCAAGGTGGATTGATTAGTCAATACTCAATCTGTCTAAATAGATGGAATGATATTAGATCACTTATTCGATCCGTGAATCCCTTTTTTGACCCCTTGAATCATGTTATGGGTCAAATCTTATTTGGATTAAGGTAACACCCATTGGCTAAATCGTATCTGTAAAATGTACATGCCTTTCTTAACTTAACCTTTAGGTTTTATTTGAATACAATCCCTTGTATTTTTTTACCAAATTTTTTTTTTGAAAGTTGTGAACTACTCACGAATGTCTAGAGGTCTAGCATACGTTGTCTTAACCGGGTCCGCGCTAGAGAGCCCCCTCAACGGGGAATGAGCCGTGGCGAATCTAGGATTCCATCTCACGTAGGTCCTTGACTTTGAACGACGACTTAGTTGAGGTAGAGGAAAAAAATGAAATGGGTCGGAGCGACCTATTGGGTAAAAATGATAACATATAAACATGAATTCGATACAGAGTGGTTATACATTACCACTACCCAAGGTCGACCCTAAGAATGTACAAAAATTTCAGGTCCCGGCTGTCCGGCTCAAGAATAAAAAAATAACCCCTTAAAATAGTAATTTTTATTGCACTAATCAAGAATAATGAGTTGTCTGATAACAAATAAGATATTTTGCCATAAACACATATTGATAACGAATCAAAGAATTTAGCTGATAACAAATGAGATATTTTGTCATAAACACATATTTTTTTGTAAAAAGTCTTTGTCCAAAACAATAAAAACAGATTGTAAAACTCAATATTTTAAACATAATATTCATGAAATTACAAAAGGGGTAAGTGTAATATATAACTATTTTGATAAGATTTAAATAATTTAAGGTTTAAAGTGAAAAATATTAATAATAGAATAATAATATAATAATAATAGTAAGTACAACAACCTTTGAATATGACCACACATTTCATTTTATTATCCTGTATTCTTGTACCTCCTGTACCTTCGTCTTTTTCATTAGCTGGTCTAAAAAAAAAAATTCTTTCATTTCTGGTAACATGAGCGGCATACGAACATAATGTTATCTTCATATACAAGAATAGAATGTGAAGGTAGGTTCTGACTAAATTTATACGTAGGCGGTAGGTCCTTGAAAAAAATTATCACATGACCTGATGACCTCTAAAGTTTTTTCGAAACTAAGACCTACCTACTTGTACTGTACATCCGCCCATGGCAATGAGCAATATCTCCCAGTCACGTACATAGACGAGGAATCCATCGCAGGCGTTGTTGTGAAAATAAAGTAAACAATTTCAATTTGATACTCACATCTTTATATTTTATGTTTTATCGTGGAAGGGTAAAAATGGTGAAATTGTGAAATTCAAATTATTTGTTGTTCAAGCAAAATGTTTCTTTATTGTTGGTCAGCATGAGTATCTTGTTAACAAACTTAAGCTTATAAATATGTTCTCAAATTAATATTAGTAGTTAACATTGAAGGAGAGGTTAAAATTAAAGTATCAATCGTGCTTGTGTGTATTGATTAATTTGATTGTTGTTAATGTATAGGTGTAAAAGGATGTAAATATCGAAGATTGAGGAGTATTAAGCAATAGTCAACATCAAAAGGTGTTGTTGATAGAAAGATGAGGGACTAAGTTGCAAGTTAGGCCTCTTTCTATCCTGATCTCGTCATCTCCTCATCTTCACTACCGCATCAGCTTTATCTCTCCAAGACACACCCAAGAACTACCCTCCATATCATACCCACATCTGCATCTCATCCTCACTGCCACATCAGCATTTTTTCTCTCCACATTTAATTTATCACAAAATTATATAAAACTATTATTTTTATAAAATTAAAAACATTACATTAATAAAATCTAAAACATATAAAAATAAAAAATAATAAGAAGTTTCAAAACTAATAAAATAATTTCATAAATATATCATATTTCAGGGACTAAACTGTAAATATGTAAATACTTTAGTCCCACCCTCATCTTCTTCGTATGTATACCTGCAAAACCACACAGATATATATCTATCTACATATCTATCTTTAGATAATACACATACATATGTATTAAAAAAAAACACACAGACAATGCACGCTGGCCCCACCTTCCCCAATACCCACCTCGTCCAACCCTTTAAAAATTTAGACGATGCTCGACGACGACCACGCACGACGGGCTCGTGTCTATGTCGTCGTTAACGACGAGGATGATGATGAGGTTTACGACGAGCGATAGGGAAAGGCCTTAGAGAAAAGAGGCTATATACTACTCGTTGACTCATTCAGACAAAATTTTCATCCAAGAAATTTAGCACAAAATACACAACATCCTATTATATCTTAAAAAAAATTCGTTGTTCATATTGTTGAAAAATTTATAGTTGAAGTACTCAGAAATCGGCTCTTAAAAGACACCTTTAAGATATATTCTCGGTTACCTGACAAAGAATACAGTGAATTAATGGCTAATTCATCTACTGCTCTCTTTGATCATCTAATAGGCATGATGGTGCAGGTTTATGAAAATAAGGAAGTGCACGATCTATTAAACGATCATATTAATAGTGAAAAATAAAAATGAGTAGAACTCATATATCATGCAAATATATATGTTTTTAAAAGAATGATATGCACACAACCGGCCATCATACACATCCCAAGGGTTACTATACCTTGGGGTGTGGAGCCATTATTGGTCCATTGTAGTGGTCTAACCGGGCTTTGCCCTAAACGGTCGTAGCCAATTCCTTGGTGATTACAATATGGTTCCTGGGATCAAACCCCCATCACTTGTGTGAGAGGCGGAATGCTTATCACTTGACCATATTGTAATGGTTAATCTATGTTTATGTGTAATCAAGTTAAAATTAATACTAAGGGTAATGTAATGTTCGTTGACAAAATAAAGTTGGAAAAACACAACGGTGATGGTCTAGTGGTAAAAGTTTGGTCTTCAAGGGTGAAAATATCTAGAGATCCTAAACTCGAATCGCATGAGCAAAAAAATATACCTCTTGTGGCCACGGAGATTCTCCTTGAGAGTAGTTAGCTTATAAAATGAGTCGGAAACATAGTATTAAAAAATAAAAAAAATAAAAAGTTGCAAAATATAAATAAAAAGGGTCTAAATGTTTATTGTAATAGATGGGGGTATAAGTGAAACATTTGCCTTTCAAAAAAATAAAAATGAAACATTTGAAAACAAGTAAGTGGGACTGATGTTAGACCCTTTTTTTTTCCCGGACAACAAACCCATTTCTCCAATTCCATTTGTTTTTCCTTCTCATTTTATCTTTCACTACAAAAGTCTTTATTATAAGATATATGGCTAAATCTCTTACCTGAGAAAGAATACAGGATTATGAAAATGATTGGGGAGAAAATCGTTCATGTGTGCAAAGCACGTGACCTTCCTTATTTGTACAAGTTAATTAATGGCCATCTAAAATAAAGACCAAGTGTTTAAAAGTACGTTTACTCTACAAAAACGCTTTATAAATTTAGAAAGATAGGGAGTGTAATTTGCTCCAAACCATAAGGTCGAAATTTGCAATGAACTCTAGTAAATATTAATACCAGGGGTCAAACATTTTTACCAAGAATCTTTGTGTTGATCAACATGAGTATCTTGTTAACAAACTAAAGCTTATAAATGTGTTTTCAAAATAATCATTGTGAACGAGTTAACATTGAAGGAATGGAGGAAATGTTAAAGTTAAAGTAACAAACTTAACAAAATTGTGTGTATGCTTAAGCTTATAACTATGTTTATTTGATTGTTGTTAATGTACGTATAGTATAGGTTTAAAAAGACGTGATTATTGAAGATTGGGGAGTATTTAGCAAAAGCCAACGTCAAAAGATGATGCTGATAGAAAGAAGATGAGGGACTAAGTTGCAAGTTAGAGAAAATGAGGCTATAGAGTATAGATATACACTCGTTAGACTCATCATTTTTCATCCACGAAATTTAGCACAAAATACACAACTTCAATCCTATTATATCTTCTTTCTTTTTTTTCTTGGTTCATATATTCTTGAAAGATTTGCGGTTGAAGTATTCAGGAATATGCTCTTAAAAACTCGTTCAACCTATCAATTGCTTCTGTTCACTCATCTATTAGTACTACAAAAGTCTTTCTTTTAATTAAGATATATATATATATATATATATATATATATATATATATATTTGAAAATTAAATCCCCTGGAGGCTAGAGATTAACTATGGCTGATGCTCTTACTCTTCTTTTAAAGAAATTTATTGACGCCTTTAAGAGATATCCTCTGTTATCTGAGGAAGGATACAGGAAATTATTAGACAATTCATCTACGGCTCTCCTTAATCATCTACTAGGCATGATGCAGGTTTATGAAAATGAGGAAGTGCACCATCTGTTAAAAAGAGCAACAGATCGGGTGAATACAATCTATTCGGAAGTTTTTATTCGAGGAAAACAACAGAATGGAGAAAAATGTATAGATGAGCTTATATATACTTGTGAACAACTATGTAAAATAAAATATAGCAGCTCAAACATAGAGGGAGAAGAAGTTGTTGTGGGGTTTGATGAAGAAGTAGAAACACTACTTGATCAACTTACTTCAACTTCTATAAAGCACCTCCAGATTATCTCAATTGCAGGAATGGCTGGGCTTGGTAAGACTACTCTCGCTAGAAAACTTTACAACCATCCGTTAGTCGAGTATTTCTTTTATATTCGAGCATGGACCTGTGTTTCTCAAGTTTATCTCGTTAAAGATTTGTTACTGGGCATACTGAGCACTTTTATCCATGAGATTAATGACGAGATTTACAAAATGAACAACACGCAGTTGGGTGAAAAGCTTTACAGACTACTAAAGGGTCGTAGATATTTGGTGGTCTTGGATGATATTTGGGAGTCTAAGGCCTGGAATGATCTCAAAATGTATTTTCCAGATGACAAAACTGGAAGCAGAGTCCTGTTTACTAGCCGTGACATAGACATCAGTTCACATGTACAGGCAGCAAGACCTACTCATGTTTTGCGTTTCCGTAATGAAGTTGAAAGTTGGGACTTGTTTCTAAAAAAGACCTTTAGGACTGGAATATGTCCTTTTTCACTGGAAGATTTCGGGAGGGTAATTACAAGAAAATGTGAAGGTTTGCCTCTTGCAATTGTCATAGCCTCTGGTCTTTTGAAAAATAATATGTCAAATGAGTGGTGGAGGCAAATTGCAGAAAAGCTAAGCTTCTTTATGGTGAGTAACCCAAGTCAATACATGGACTCCCTGTCTTTGAGCTACAACCATTTGCCTCCTCACTTACAACCGTGTTTTCTCTTTCTTGGATCATTTCCTGAGGACTATGAGGTCCCCGTGAGAAAGCTGATTTACCTATGGATTGCTCAAGGATTCATACATCAAAGTCGAAGCAAAATCTTGGAGGATGTTGCAGAGGATTTCTTGATGGCCTTAATCAATAGAGGTTTGCTGATGACTTCCAAAACGAGGGCTGATGGCCGAATCAAAGCATGCCGCATCCATGACTTGTTGCGGGATTTTTGCTTGAGAAAATCTCTGGAAGAAAATTTTTCTCTACTAAGGTACAAGTATCCTGTAGTTACATTATCTTCCACTACCATGAGAGATATGCAAAGTGAAAGTTTAGTAGATGCTCCTCCACTACTCACCCACTCTGGTTTGTGTTATCCATATGAGTTATGCGATATTCTTAAAAAGGGTAGACTAATTCATTATGAAGAATATAAAACGGTTAGGGTTCTTGATATGGAGTATGTCCCTATGTCTGTATTTCATTCTGATG